>JALLAS010000381.1:0-16067 GCA_036939415.1 Detonula confervacea | reverse complement strand
CGGCATCCTTAGCCGCTTGTGATAAATAGCAGCAATAATAACTCCCTAGCAATTCAGTTTACCTTCAATTAAGACTATCAAATCAAAAGCAAAAGATACAATACAGTTCATAGATCAGCGTCCATACATCCAACCGGCCGAGTTGCAACCAACAAGATTTGCCATCGCTCGTCTCAATCTCCATAGATCTCCAGCGACAAATCTTCTCCTCGTATTTTGATTCGAGCCTATCCACGGCACGGCGCGCTTCAACCTGCTGCAACGTCCCTTTACTACCTTTGGCGTCCAATATCCCATCGATCGTCCTCGTGCTGGCGCCGCGCGTGTGTCTCCAACGCTGACATGAGATATAAATAATATTATTATTATTTATTATGATACTCCTACACGATAATAGCGCTACGAAAAATAATGAGAGGCTTCCATTTTTGGAGATAGAGGTAACGTCAATTTGGTTTTAGTTCATGACTATATTGTTTTAATTGTATGATTATCATGCCCTGCTGCCTACTACAACATCAGCACCACACACAACAATATCCAATACAAGCGTCAAACGGAGGCAGCGGCCCTACTTCCTTCTCCGGGCCCTTGCTCAGACGGCGACGAAGAAAAGCTTGTGCTATCCGAAGAAGAAGAATCTTCCCTCAAGGAGATTTTAATCCTAATCTTCCCCCTGCTGCTAATCTACATTTCGAATGAATGGTGTCGTTTCTCGATATCGTACCTGGTCGACTTCTCCACTACCACTTCCGACGCCGCTACAACTACCACAGTATCCACATCCGAAGCCATGAATATTGATTTGGACTTTACCAGATCATAATACGGCCTACTAGCCTCGACGGCATTCACGGTCCTCTTTGCTCTAAGCTCATTAATTGCGGGACATATGGCCGATAAGTACAATCGAAAGATGCTCACTTTGGGCTCCTGCAGCATATGGACATTGGCAACTCTATGGACGAGTCGGGCACAGTCCTACAATGAGGTGTTGATGGCAAGGGTGGTTATGGGGGGAGCATGTGCTTTTGCCATACCTGCAGCCTATACCTTGATATCTGATAAGGTATTGGAGGATAAGCTTGCATTCTCCAATTCAATTTATGGCAGCGGTGTGTATTTGGGGGGAGCGTTGGCCAGTCTGAGTCTTTTGCTAGATGAAACTATTGGATGGAGGGGTACGCTGGGGGTTATTGGGGGATTTGGGGTGGTTAGTGTTGCAGCGGCAGGGTTATTGCTACCATCGGATGGGGATAGAGGAAGAAACAATGAACCCAAAGAGGGTGCACTATCAGACAATAACAATACACAAAATGCAGAAGAAGAGAAGAGCCTGGTCCAAAACACGCTCCAAGTACTATCCATCCCACGAGTCCAGTTCCTATTCCTCGCATCTTTCGTCCGATTCTGTTCCGGTCTCATGATTGGCGTTTGGGCTGCCCCATACTACAAACAGGCATTCCCCGACAATGCCACTGAGTATGCTGTTGTGAATGCTTTGATTGTGGGTGCCTTGGGGATGAGCAGCGGAATTTTGGGTGGATATATTGCAGATGGTTTGGGATCTTGGATCAAAGACACCAAGGATGAGGTATCGTTATCATCGTCAGGGATAACGTCTATCGTGCATGAGTATTTCAATGAGCAAACAATTCGTCTGTTAGTACCAATTGTCGGATCACTCCTTGCCATACCGGCATGGTACCTCACCACGCATACAAACGTGATAGCAACCGATGCAACGAATGCATTTGAAATTGCCATGTTTTGGCTTGCCGTGGAGTACCTTGTCGCCGAATGCTGGTTCGGACCGACCATTGCCGTGTTGCAATTCACCGTTGGCGCTTCCAACAGAGGGACAGCGCAAGGCCTGTTTGTGCTAACGGGCGCTCTGGCGAATTTGGCTCCGACCTTGTTAGGATTGATTTATGGTAGTCAAGTTACTGATCAATCTACCTCCTCGACAGAAGTGCTGGCGGATCTGCTGAGTGCGGGTGTTTGTATGGGTTATTTGTTGAGTTCAATATTCTTTGCTGTGAGTGTAGGTGCTAGTGGAGAATCATCATTGGAATCTGCCAACAGGAGATTGAGGCGATGAGAGCATTCAACTGCAATCTACAAGCAGTAAAGGAACAGCACATCTCATCATGAAAAGACTGATCACTCTGCATCTTTAATATCTACTCCTAGTGTTAAACTAGCTTGCGCTAGTGTATACTTGATATGATAATATGCAAGTACCTACTGACATACATATGATATGCCCAGGCTGTTCATAGTACATTATCATTCTACTCCCACATACGATATCAATCAATCCCCATTGCATCTCTCAATCTCAGCTGAAGATGTAAAGAAAATGTACCTACATGCCCTATTTTCCTAAAACATTGTTTTATCTGTTTTCCACGCATGATGTTTGCGTTAGTATGGTGACTTCTCTGAAGGCTAAGACCAATTATGTTCTTCATTCTTCAGGGGTACATAATGTTCACCTATTGCAGTAACATTAATTGCAGTACTACAATCAAGCCTCTTCTTCTCTCATGAATCATACATCACTTCCAACAGGTCCTATACCAATCTAGAGGTACTAACATCCCGCCCCATCCGTACCACAATCATTCTCACCAAAACACAACTCATTCGTATCACAAACCCCCACGCACTCTCCCTCATCATACCTCATCAATCCCGTAGGACGATGCCCGCTCGAACACGGACATCTCCGATCGTACCGAAATACATTCGTGATATTGTAACTCTCGCTTTCAATTTCCGTATCGATGGTGATGGAGGTTGCAGTTACGGTATCATCCATTGCCAATCGATACAAATTTGGCGTTTTTTCATACGTGAATTCTCCCCACAAATGACTATCTTCCATGAACAATATTGGTATTTGCGGATAGGATGAGGCAATGATTTTTAGCTCGTCATAATAAGGCGTGGCAGCTCCGCCGGAGGAGTGAGCGAATATGACCACGGCTCTCAAGTCCCGCGCAGCATTTTTCGCATCCCTAATTCGATCCCTCGTCCATTTTGCATTCTCGTCGAGATAATACTGCCACCAATCGGGATGAGGCATGTTGGCCTTTTGAGGCACCGGCAGGCCCTGCCCTAGGAACAATACGTTTTCGAGCGAAAAGGCGAAGAATTCGGGATGGTTGGGGTGTCGGGCGACGTTCGCATCGAGTGCGGGCCAGTTGAGATCGGTGCGTTCGTGGAAGGGAAGCAGGTGCTTTTCCCAGTAGGTGAAGCTTTCATAGGCGGTGTTGTCACCGCAATCTAGCCTGATTTATGTTGTTGCAATTTAGCATGAAACGAGAGGTGTGTAAGATTTTATCAGCATCGAAACAGATGGAACTACGATAGACTGAGAGCTGGAAGTAAGTCAGTCAGCAGTCAGGCATCTCACCAGCCATTATCGCCAATCACAAAAAAGGTGGGCACCGGACTAGATTCAAATATACCCGCCACCCGTTCGTGTATCGCCTCCGTACACCGCCCCGGCCTGCCATCTCGAATATCACCCAAATGAACCAAAAATCTCCCCTCCGCCGAAGATAGTTTCTCCAGCTCGTGTGGGAGGAGACAGGCTTCCATATCGCTGTAGGGTACATCCCCCATGGCATAAAATGTCAGCGGTGGTTGTTTGGGTATTGTCTGAGCGGATAATGTTGTTGTTGCTGTTGGGTAAAAGGTTGGATCCCTTGATGGCGACGGTGTTGTCATGTCGGTACCTCTCAGCTGCTGGTAGTACTCGACCGTACTGGCACTGGGAGAATTGTTTAGACTCGATGCATTGCTATCCTCCCACTGCCAACTACCGTCCTGGCTCTGACCGTTATCTTCGCTGCTAGCCGCGTCCTCTTCTTCAAACGTCCAGCCGGGGTTTGCAGCAGCCGCATCCGAGGTTATTGCAGTGGAAGAATCACCGATCGGTTCGTTATTCGAGTTCCCAACGAGGATTACAATCCCTATCGAGGCAAAGACTACGCCAATGATCAATACCGCAGCGCATAGCAGAGGCTTCCGGTGCTTTTGGCACCAGGGCTGCGACGAAGAGGCGACCTCCGCGGCATGTACAGAAGGCATGGTATTAGTATCGACTGATGCACGCATTGACATGGCTAGCTCCCCCGAATAGATGAATTATTGTCAACGAGTAGATATAATATTATGGTGCGCTAGCTGAGTCCATCCACAGCTCGTCACTGCGCAGCGCTCGCACAAACTCCAGCCACAGCTACAGCCACAGCTACATACAGCCACAGATGCGAACCGTTCCAGCTAGCGGGTCGGACGGACTCCACGACTGCACGCGCCAGCACGGACAAGACCCAATCCCCAATAAATAATGCGATACAAAATTTGGATGCACCCCGTTAATATTGACGTTGACTTCTCTTGCTTCCAACTGCGATATGGTACACACAACGAATACCTCTTCAGCCGTTTTTGGCCACCACAAATAATAATAATAAGGCGATGATCATGGAGTGGCTTGGCCGATAAAGGCGATGGCCAGCCAAAGACGTCAAGGCGAAGTTGGCCATCGTGAAGCTAGCTGCGCCATTCTACAATCTACAATCTACAATCCACAATCAGAGTTTCGGCCAATGCCGGCCAATGACCGAAGTATGGGGTTAGTTTCGGACTGTTACAGGTTCCCAAAGCTTTTTCGCGAAAAAGGAATGCCGACGGAATGACGGCTTCGCATGCCATTGCGCCAAATTTAGCGGTGTCGTGTATGAGTTCCTATGATAGTATGTGGGGATGATGTGTATCTTCCATGGGAATACGTACTACTATTGAGTCCCGGTGGGCGCCTCTCGAAGCACGCTCGAAGCGACACCGACCGACGCCTGAAATCTCCATCCAGAGTTACTCTAGTTGGCTGTTGGCTACAATACTCACGCCGCCGAAAAATATCGTGCCAAAGCAAGGCCAAAATTGTTTCTCCACAATGAAAAGCTTTGTCAATAGCGATGAAGCAGGATGAAGCAGGGGATGAAGCGTAGCTCCGCCATTGCCATTATTGAATGTATGGAAGATCATCCTTACTTTGCTTTGATTGATTAAATGCATTGACATAATACTGCCGACGTGCTGCGCCGATGGCCATGATAGGTACCGAGGCTTGAGAATCTCTTTTTTACCCTCGATCGCGACGGACACGACACAACACATTATTTTATCATTGCAAGCGTCTTTTTCCGGTTGCACTGAGCGAGCGAGGTAAGAAAACTGTTACATAAAAATACATACCAAACAAACTTTGAGATAGAGCGAACCGTATCATCATGAGCTACGCCGCCGAAGAGAGCAATGCCACCACGGACATTATCACCAACACGGGAGGAGGAGCCGCCAATAATACTTCCATCGTCTCCACGAACGATGATGATGATGCCAATATCTCCGCATGGCATTCCACCAATACCAATAACAATTCTCCACCAATAAGGTCTTATCGAAAAAAGCTCATCTTAGGAGGCATTGTGGCCTTTACGGTATTTGTAGTCTGCTTCTTGTTCGTGGGGGGTATGCTGCTGGCCAGTGGCAATGGTGGTGGTCATGATGATGATGCGACTTCGAACTCTGCTTCGGCTGCGACATCGCCAGAGGAGGATGTAGGTGATGACGTTGGCGGCTCAAATGATGGTGGTGCGATGACCACTACGTCTTCGACCGGACTTCGCTCTTCCGGTGCTCCGTCGCCTGAGCCAATTCCATCTGCATCGGAGGACATTACAATGGCAATTATTCCAACAAACGAGCCAACGAAAATGGCTGCTGATAAGCCGACAGAGGATGTGAGTAGTGCTTTGTATCCTTGCTTTTATTTGCAATGCAACCGTTTTACATATAATATGATGAAGTACTTATATTCTGTTTGTGCATTGCGATGATGACAAAATAAAAGGCTCCAACTATCAAACCCACCGATGAGCCTACAGATGAACCTTCTTCAACAGAAGTGAGTATATAGATATATACTGTTTTTACAAAACTCTGACCATTGGTTGTTTGACATGTCATATGCCGATTCAAATGTTACTCACTTTTTTCCGGTCAAATGTATATGTTTCATAAGGCTCCAATAATCGATCCTCCGCCAACAGTATCACCAAGCCTGCGTCCATCACAACTCATCACTCTGAGCAAGCAGAGTGTTGTTGCTGTTGCCGAATCAACAACAACCTCTTCAACAACGCAGCAGCCTTTTAGCATAAACATCGAAAGTTGGCTAGAGGCATTCAATGAATTGACTTCGGAAGAAGAGGCAGCTACCACAACAACAACGGCTGCAACGGAGGCATCAATGACATCCTCCACCACTTCAACGAGGAATTTTACCCATTGGGTTGCGGCATTCGAGGCTTTGGCTATGAGCGGCCCGTCGACCTCTTCTATAAGCACGTCATCCGTATCCACCACCAATAATAACGCAGCAACAATACCGGCAATTACATCTACAGCTGCAACTGCTACTGCTGCAGATCTTGATGCGACAATGCATCCCAATACCTGCCTCACCGAAGAGGAATGCAATGTGCAGATTCAAAAGATGGGATTCCAATACTTTTTTGCCGGCAGTTAGTAAGTATCAAGAGATTCGCGACTTCCTTGCGGAAAGCTGCTTTTGCATAATATTGTCATCATGTCTCGTTCGGTCGCTAACTTCTTCTTCCTTTGTGACATGCTATTTTCCTTTGCTCCCCCAGCCCGTTGAAGGGATGCTTTTACAAAAGCGAAATAGCATACTTTGGAGAAGGTGGGACGGCGGAGGAAATGTCAAGCGATTCTAGAGGACAGAAGATTAGGAGTAAGTCAATCACCCTTTTGTACATGATGTATTGCATGTGTGAAATTTCACCAAGTGATGTGCCCTCAAATTAAAATGACCCTTTCTTCAGTTTGGTGTAACAAAACTCAGGATGATACGGGCAATGATGATGATGCTGATGATAATTTGCTAGCATTTGTGATTGACAACATCAACAATTTGCAACAAGCGGCGACGACTCTTGACCCGACCGGGAAACCAACATCGATGCCGAGCAGGGCTCCGACGAAAAAGCCCACACCTGCGCCAACAAAAAAACCTACGCATACGCCAACACCGGAGCCCACTCATGCGCCAACATTGAGACCTGTGGATGGCAATACCAATAATAGCAACGGTGTACAAACGGTGAGTCCTGAACCAACAACAAAACCAACGCCAATGCCAACCAGTGCACCGACGATGAAGCCAACGCCAATACCGAGCAGCGCCCCAACGATGAAGCCAACATTAATGCCGAGTAGGTCACCAACAATGAAGCCTACACCAGCGCCAACAACAAAGCCCAGCCCTGCGACAACAATGAGACCCAATGATCCATGCTTCTCAGTCAGCACATATGAATCAATCGACAACGACATTGGCATATTGAAGAATAACATTGCCGATGCCCAAGAACGAAGTCACTTCCTAGGAGGTATCGTTCGACTCGTGGCCCACGACTTCATGGACTACGATCGGAACGACGCGAACAATCCAATGGGTCCCGACGGTTGCTTCAACGCCACTCATCCCGCCAATGCCGGATTGCAGCAGGGGATCTGGTGCCCGAATTGTCCCTTGACCCTGCTGTACGAGGAAAGGTATTCTCATCTATCGAGAGCCGATTACTGGATCGCATCCGCTAATGCGGTCATTCGTCAAACGTCCGTTAATAACACTTTGGATTTGAGGGGGACGTTTTCGTGGGGTAGGACGGATGCGGATTCGTGTCCGGGGCAGGGTGCACGTCTTCCATCTCCGAGGGGCTGCGGGGATGTGGAGCATACATTTTTGATTAAGATGGGATTGACTTGGAAGGATGCGGTTGCTCTGATGGGAGCTCATACACTTGGTCGTGGGGAGAGGGAGGTGAGCTAATGTTTTCATTATATTTGATTTTTGTGCGCTGAAAAGCTGAAAGAAGATACGAATGGAAAATGTGCTTACAAAATTGTGACGACACCTTTGTTATACCCTACCTTTCAGTTTTCTGGTCATGGTGGAAGATGGGCAAAATCAGATGAAGATGCTCAGGTGAGTAGAAGTACGCTGGATTTGTTGTGAATATGGAATTTTCTCATGAAACTTGCCATTTTCTCATGACCATACAACGAAACAGGTATTTGACAAAGAATATTATGAAGAAATGTATCTTAATTCTTGGAGACCACGGGGCAGTGGGGGGCCCAACCAGGACTGGACAACAGGGAGAGGCAACGGGAACACTAGATTGATGCTCAACACAGATATGTGCCTGGTTTATGATGTTGACGATATTGCTACATCACCAAAATGCTGCTCAAGGACTGGCTGGTCCTACTCGGATGGTACAGACCATTGCATTGATGATGCTGCGGCCAAGAGGAGCTGCCCGCACCTGTCATCTAGTCATTCCAGGTGGGAGGCAACAGCAGCAGTTGGAGAGATGCTAGGTGGCGACTATCCGAACACTAACAACCAGCCATTCTACGATGCATTTTCTGAAGCGTGGAGGAAGGCTACAACTGTTGGTCAGGATAATTTGTCTACCTTGGCAGAAAGCTGTGAATTGGTGCGATGATTTAGAGGTGGTGCAGCCTCTACAAACATCAATATATCGGCGCACTTTTTTATTTTGTACGAGAGCCTGGTTTGATAGCGTGTCCTTTCGGGGCATTATTCTTGCTGAACAATCGCCCTGGTAAAGTTAAGACGAAAGCCATGATTGCTTACGTCGGGTTAAACGCAAAACTTTACTAATTTGATTCATGTCTAATTATCTGGACCCATATTGGATTTGATGACAGAGGGCAGAGGGGTTGATTAACCCCAGCCCGCAATGGACTTTTTGTTGAGAGTTAGTTGACGCTCAGAGCTCTGGTCTCTCGGGAGGTGGCATGCAATTTTTGCGGTGACAAGTCCCGATATTGGATCTTCTCAATAGAATTCATCCATCTTGGGAGGAATTAGTATGATGGCAGCGCGGAGTGGCAGATCGATCGTACTTACGATACTCCTACCATACATACCACGATCTCTATCTCTCTTCCATTTTCCGTCTTCTTCTTTTCTTCTCTATCTAGAGATTTCGAGCTACATCGATATCGTATCCCGCGTAGTTATCATAGGTTATCATCCCTAGTAGGAGTATCATTGTTCGTACGAATCGATATTCGCTACGTACGATCCATAATGTATCTACTCCTACGTGAAACGCCTGAAATGGACTTGCTGCCGATAATATTGCTCTGCCTGTGACCGACGCATCAATCGTTCCTATCGTACACCTCTACGATACAACATATCATACGGCGTGAACTGCCTGGCGCGTCCTTTCGACAAAAAAAATCTTTGCAGACAATATTTGCTTTGCTTTGTGGACGATAAGAGTATCTCATAAAATCTAACACGGCAAATCCGTCTCCAATCATAATTCACATTCAACAATCAACAACAAATTCCCAAACTTCCTCCTCAGCAAACATTCATACAAAAGCAGAATGAAGTCTCAAATTATCAGCCTCCTCACCGCCGTCTCCGTCCTCATCGCCATGGTACCAACGAACGCTCAGATCATGAATGTCCAAACAAGAAGACTTCGAGGCGGCCGTAAAGGTCATGTCGTAGCTGACCTAAATCACCGGAGCCTTGCCACAGACTCTTCCGTGCCACTGCCGATGCCCCTCGATACGCGTGCACTCTATCGAGATCTTGCTGACATCACTGAACCTATGGCAATGTCGATGCCCGAAGATACCAGCTTTCGCAGATCTCTTGCAGATGGAGGAGAGCTATCGATGCCAATGTAAATTAGAGGCACCGCGCAAAAGGAGAAGTAGCTATATGTGGTTTTAATTTGGTTTGCCATCCTGTCACTGGAAGTGTTGTTGATCATACATAGATACAGGTTTTGAGTGGTGAAAATGATCGATCTCTTGGGATTTAGATATTAGTTTAATATAGAAGTATCAGTTATGACTTGAACTTGGCTGAAGTTTTGGTGTTGGGAATCCAATATCAGTGATTGCCTTATTAGTTATTCCATGCCACATACTGCTGACTTCTCAGTAAGCCTTCAGCTCATATCCAGGGCACAGCTAACAGCTAGCCTTCGCTCGGTCACTGGTCTTGAGCTTGACAGCCAGCGTCCAGCTTGACGGTTGGCCTTCAGTTCGTTGGACAGCCTTCAGGATTGTTTCAAGAACTAAGGTTGAGGCAACCTTCAACCCGAGAGCACCAGCCTTCAGCATGTACCACCAACAAGTAGCTCAACAGCTAGCTTTCAGCTCAACCACAAGCCTTGAACTGGACATCCAACCTGAGCTCGGTGACCGGATTCCAGCCTAATGGTTGGCCTCCAGATCAAAAGCTCGATCGCCAACAGCTAGCCAATATCTTGATTACAGGCTCCTAGCTAGACGTCCATCCTTCATTACGATGGCCAGCCTCCAGCTTTATTGCCATCCTTCAGCTCAATGATCGACAGCCGGCCTTCAGCTCAACGACCAACAGTAATGCTTTAGCTCGACCAACCTTCAGCCTGACATGCTTCATCTCGGCCGATAGCCTTTGGCTCGATTGTCCGCCTTCAGTCGGTCAGTGTTTGACTAGCGCTGAGCAGCAAGCCTTCAGCCAATTTTCAGTCTAACGACGGGTCTGACAGCCAGTAATCAACCCGATGGCAAGACTTCATCCAGCCTTTGAAAGCCAGCTTTCGACAACCAACCCTTCTATAGCCAACTAGCCTTCATCCCTGGGTAGGGCATAACGCATACATGCTTTGTCCTGTGTGGAGTGCTATGCATGAATCGTCTATTATTTTAGATACACAAATATCATGTTTAAACAGGCACATAACAAATGATAATCCTACACCCAAAAAAGATAAATCTCTAATTCTTGTTCTCCTGATATAGAACAGTCCAAATCTCATCTCAGTATAATCAACATGGATTGTATTGAGACAATAAATACGCAGCAATTGCACCCAAAACTGTTACACTTGCTCTTGCAAATGACCGACGCAATATGTTTGTCTCATAGAGATCTGCATACATCATTATGGAACTGGATAAGTCAAGGTTAGCACTCTTGAAGAAACAAGGACATAAAATCTTGTTGGGTTCTCTCATCGAGTTTTCAATTTTGGTGTTTACCAAAGTATGCAACATGTAAGATTTCATAACATGAAGAATTGTTTTTTATGTGATGCCTGGGCGAAGAAATGTGCAAGGACCATGGAGAACAAGTGTGCCCAGCATTGGAAGATCAAATGTTTTAGTATGCCGTGCTAGCTGATAAAAATGAAAACGCCATCTACAGTGACCTACCAGGCCAATTCCTAGTGCAATCTTATGCGCAGGCAAGAACTACATTTTTGTCGCCTATATCTACAAAATAAATGCAATCTTAATGCAACCGATGAAAAGCAGATGAGATGAGTACATGGTGGAAGCTTTTAAAGACATTTACGGCTATCTAAAAACAAAAAACTGACTTCAATACTTCATCCCACATCAACAATGAATGCTCCAAGGATGACAAAGCCTACATCAAAAGCAATGATATCGACATCCAACTAGTCCAACCACACAATCATCATGTGAATACAGCCAGACCAGCGGTAAAAGTCATCAAATACCCTGTCATTGAGTGCCTCGTCACAGGCGACATCAATTGCCCATTGCAACGTTGAGTCTTATTCCCCCCTCAAATACAAGATACTTTGAATTTGTTGTGTACGTCGCGGCTCAATCCTAAAAAACTGGCATATGAAGAAATGGAAGGTACATATGACTTCAATCGCACCCCCATCTCCGTCCTTGGAACAAAAGCTCTGGCATTTGTCGACCCAGATGAGCAAACATCGTGGCAAACCCATGGTGTTGGTTATTATGTGACTGTCTGGTGCCCCAATCACTACCACCTACTCCAAATCTTCATTACCAACACCAAAAGAGTGCGAAAATTGGCACCTACCGCCTGTATCGTACACACTGCAAAATTCCTACTACCTCTGAAGCAGATTGCACCCTCATAGCAGTGCAGGATTTTTTGAGAATCATGCAACAAAAAAATACTAACAGAAACAGCAGATAATCTCACCCGTGCATGGGCACCTTCAGGCATTGCAAACCATTTTCACCAATACCACTCCTCTGAGGGTGGACAATGCATCGCCTCCAAGGGTGGACGGGAGCGCCGGGATTAATCCAATCTCCACACCAACATCCAATGATCCCACATCTCCGAGGGTGATCCGAGCCACTAAGCACATGCACCAACAACGCACATGCAATGATCCCATGCCCATCATCATGGAGGAAGAGCCAGAGATGCCAGAAACCATCCCCGCCAGCAAAGATCCTTCCCTGAAGCAACAAGACAGTGGCAAGCTCATTGGCAGCAAGCAAAACATGCCCGCCATGCACCCCACAACCGTATCCAACAATTGCTTGATACACAAACTGCAAAGGATAAGTTAGTGTCACTCAGGAATAGAATTGACAAAATTATTGATGAAGGCAAAGCAAATAGCAAGAACAACTCACCTCAGTCTGTGGGATCATCCCTCTTCACATTCCAGCATGTCAATCCAAAAGGCGGCGTCAGCTTGCAGCCTCCAATCCCCATCATAACCCAAGATGGACCCAGCAAACACAGCACCAGACAAACTGTGCCACCTCCCAGTCCCATATGCTCCCCACACATGCGAATCCAACAAGTACAAGGCACGCATTGTTGTGGGGAGAGCGCTCATTCATGCGCACCCGACATTCCACCCTGTCGGAGATGGTTTTGGCCCAAGCATGACGGCACCAATGGTGCATGTGGAGTGATAGAAGAAGTGGCAAATGGCGTTGTCCATCTTGTAACGAAGGAGACGGTCACATGATCCCATTTTGTGTGACGTGTGGGAAATGGCAATGTGTGTGGAACTTAGACAAATTGCCCAAGATTTTGGAGACACAAAGGGAACAGAAACTATGAGATTCCTGACATTGGAAGAAATCAAGAAGATACCTATCAATTGGAAGGTGACGTACCATATGTGATACTTGTTGTTGACTATTGACCCCAGAAAAAAGACCCCAACTGGGTTCGCATCATAGTTGGGAGGAATCTGATTGAATATCTCACAACTTGCACTGCTGGTCTAACCACTTCAAAGATCCTTTGGAACATCGTCATCAGCACCCCGGGGGCAAAGTTTGCGGCGGCTGACATCACAAACTTCTACCTTCTACCTCAACACACCAATTGATAGGTACAAATAAATGTGCATGCCAATCAAACTCATCCCCCAACCTTTCATCGACCAATACAATTTGCAAACCAAGGCCAAAAATGGACATCAAAATCATGTATGGCCTCCCACAAGCAGGCATCTTCGCCAACAAACTCCTAAAACAGCGCCTGAGTGATGAAGGCTGACATGAACAACCACACACCCCAGGTCTGTTCAAGTATGAGAGGAAAACTTGCGTCACCCTTGCCGTTGACAATCTTGGCATCAAGTATGGCAACCATGATGATACCAACCATCTGGTAGGAGTATTGGTGTTGGAAGACCACCATGACATCAAAATAGATTGAAGAAGTGTATTATACTATGGTATCATGCTCCAATTGTTTCAAAGTTAAGGGATAATGCATATTTTTGCATAATCGGGTCGGAAGTGCACAATTGGGCGCTCACTGTAGGATTTGTACTAGATCCTACGTACAGACTGCATAATTGGGTCAGGAGTGCACAATATTCAAATGTGTCACAACCATAAGGTTGTGTCATTTGCAGGGGATTTTACCAAANAGTGCACAATATTCAAATGTGTCACAACCATAAGGTTGTGTCATTTGCAGGGGATTTTACCAAAATTGGCATTATTAGCCTACATTGACACTTTAGTTGTGCAGGCCAAACGCATTGATAACAAATCGGTATTTCACGTCAAAACTACGATAGACCGCCGGGATTAGCAGTCACAAACCAGAAGGGTTGCGGAGCAGCACTTTCCTTCAACTTCACTAGCTGTGCTTGCTTGCACCGTCCATCGCCACTCTAGCTCTGACATGGGAAAGTCCATTAATCGTGCAATCCGCTTCCCCGAAGAGTATCACATGTCGTTTTGCCAATCTTGAGTATGAGTGCAACTGCGTCTGATGCACCATCATATCATCCATCCTAATCGCCAAATATTTCGACACAGCCTTTATCTATGCCTACTATGAGCCCTTCCATCTTGCTAGCACCATCCAACCAACCAAATACGAGCCCCATAGTGGATGAGGCGCCCAGCATAGCCAAGCAACCCTTCCTCTGACTCATCAGCAGGATACATTTGGCACCATACAGTCCGTGAGCTCATACGAGCCACCCTTCAACAGGACCAAGCATTTCTGGTTACTGGCGACTACCATGCTGGGTCTAAAAAAAGGTTTTGTATGCATGCGGCGAGGACTATTGTATGGTCGTTAAGCTGTGCTCAGTCAAGAATGATTGGCTTGGTGTGCGTGTGTCACCTTTTTGTTTTGTGATGAGATATTTTTTATAAGTCGAGAGGCCTATTTAGATAAATATCAGTCTCGTCCTTTCAAACCATTTTCTGCAGTGAAAGTTTGGTTGCTTTTGGAAGTGTATCCGTTACTGATCAAAGCCTAAAATGGTGAGACATCATAGCAACGTCATGAGGCTGTATTGTAAATTCCTTCATATCAATGTGGAAGCCGTATCAAATACGTTTGTTCAGTTTTGTGTATTTGCTTATTCACATTGTTTCTGTGAAACTGAACAGCATTCTGCCATGGCAATCACATATCATCTAAGGCGAAAACACACACACAAAAAGGGTAACAAGATCCACAAAAAGGAGTTTCTTTGTGCATCATATTTATGTGCAGTCCGGGGACAATATTTACTTTTATTACATCTATACATTTTATCAAAATTATTGGGCGATGATCGTCCAGGGCCACCCCAGAGAGGAAAACGCAGCTTATGGCCATGATGCTGAGTACTTGGCTGAACAATCCTAAATGAACCTACTTGAATATTCTAACAGGAGTCCTAAACTAACAAGTTTCATATCATTCAGGATATTTATCACTCATTTGGAAAATCGCTGTGAGCCACAGCAAGGATCTGCGCCCTTTCCTTTGACCAATACGAGCTTGCCCTAGATACACTTGCAAGTTTCTTGATATTAGCAAATGCCACTTTGTGTTTGCATAGCTTGTTCTAAGAGAGTGGATTCAACATGCATGCGTTTCATCTCTGCCATTTGAGGTGCTAAACCATTGGTGACAAAAGTCTCTAACCAAGATATTCATAAAGGTGTTCTTATGTGATTGCGTGTGGCGGTATCACGCTGATCGCTCTAGTAATTCTTCTCACATCTTGGAACATCCCTCGAACAAAGAGATGATTTTCTTGTCGTGAATACCATGTCTTGGAATCTAAGTCATCCTCCTATTTTGGTTTAAAGGACCCATCGTTGCATTTTGAAAAGGAAACTGCTCGATGTCTCATACTGGTGGTGTTGTCTGTCATGTTTATCATTCCTTTTTGGACATCAATTGTTGATGCTAATGTTAATATCATAATGAGCTGAACGTTTTAGATGATATGGCACAACTAACCTGCAAACAAATCAGGTCTATGCTTTCTTATTTGACATGATGGTATCAGATAGTTTCGATATGAACCAAATTTGGAACAACATGATATTGTAGAGATTTGTCAGAGGCCATCCCGTCGTTTTAGTTCTGGTAGGTTGTGACACTGGAAGCCCACTTCCGGTGGGTACAATAGGTAACATAGTTACTTGTCAGTCCACCCGAAAGGAGCGGAAGTAGGTATGTAGGTGGCTCCGTCTACGTAGCTTAGTACGTTATATGTAGGACTAAGTCCTGGCAGAGCCTAACTATTGTGGTCCTCGTGCCTTTATTATTGCACGCAATCTTACTAACATGTTGTGCTCTAGTTGGGTACAATAAGTCTTTAAACTAGCACGCTACCACGTCAACAGAC
>JALLAS010000380.1:0-13809 GCA_036939415.1 Detonula confervacea | reverse complement strand
CATAATGGCTATGATATTGCGTCAATTTGACGAGAGAATCATCGCGTTGCAACGATGAAAATCATTTAGTAAACATTGAAATAATGTCCGTCGTTACGGAATTGTTCAAATGTTGAGTACCCTTCGGGTGTGTGAGCAGAATACCAAGTGGTTCTGCCGCGTTGTATGTAGGATGTACGATTTTGCGGTGACTGATCTAACTTTATTAACCAAGCCATAACCAACCACGACTTTCAAGTTAATTTCATCAAGCTGATTATTCACAGAAACTGAAAAAGAAAGATTGCCTCATTTCCGATGAATAAAATGAGACTAGAGGGTCGGAAGATCTCGCCTTTTCAAGCTGCACCAAACTCAACAGCAGGGCTTGATTTTATGAACAGCATGCGTGAAAATTGGGCATTACAAAGGGGATTACCAACACAGAGGTTTGAGAGCAGCTAGCCAATGGAGAGTAAATGCACAAAAGCAAATCAAAATGTTAATACTCACCGATGTGAGGCCAGCCTCCATTCAAGGTCTTCATCTCCATCTCCGTTCAGACAAGCTTCAAATGTTCCAACAAAAAGGTTCTTTGCAGTAACGGTCTTTCCATCCTCATTAATGGAAGACTGCTGCAACTCATACAACACCTCCAGCTGCGTCACCACATGTGCCTTGGAATCACAATCTTCCCGCAATGGCCTTAAAGATTCATCTTCAAGTGGTGCATCTGGATCACTATCTCCATTCTCTTTTTGTTCCGACGTGTCAGCAGGCGGGTAAACTTCTTCCACCCTCGCACTAAGCAGCGCCACATTCATAATCTTTGAGTCCTTCCGAAGAAACCTAAGTCCAGTGCCAATGTCCCCCTTGTTCTCATAGAGCTTCCCCACCTCAATTACAGAATCCCAATCAGTTCCATTCAGTCTAATATTTATGGGATTTTCTGTGTTTGTTTCTCCAAATTCGAGAATGTCAAATACTAGCCTCCTGGAATTATTCATGTTGAGATAATGCACTCCTTGAGGAGTTGTCATTGACGTTAATGTTTGTTCCGGTGAGTCTGGATCTTCCAACGCAGCCTTATAGAAATCATAACCAGGATTGATATCATTTGCTTTGTCAAAATTCATCAACTTTGCCATGAAATCATCCTGATTGGATAAGGAATAAGATAAGTATCATCTTTAGTCATGGCTGAAATAAATAGTAATCATGAATGGTTCAAGAACTATGAACGTACGTTTGTGCTATGGAATTTTTCCAATGCCCAACCACATCCACTCAAGAAATCTTGAATTGATATTTGGTAGGTTAGTGGGTTGAGCAAATAATGAGGCCATGTCACTCATTATTGGCCAAAGTGGATAAACTGAATAATAACAACTAATGATGTCCTTACCTTGAATATCAAATTTGGGATATTGCCGAAATAGAGGATTGTTCAAATCTTGATATAACGTCAACACTTTCATAAATCCCAATTCAGACTGTCTCAAAATACTAGTGTCAATAATGCATCTATTCTCGAGGTTGCCGTCATTATCCTCGTCGGAAGGAGCGTCTGTCAGTTCCAAAAATCGATCACGGTTTTCCTGAGCCGTACACAATGATACCACGGCATCTATTGAGGATGATACGTGATGGGCGAAGTTTGACATGGACCCGGGATGCCTGGGTGGTAGCAGTTCTGGGTGCTTGTGATGATGTAATACGGTGAAGGGATAAGACTCAGGAATGGGGTCGGTCTTCCTCTGGTGGGCACCATAATGAGGTACGAAAGGAAGCGATGCACGTGCATAGGCGACCTTTGCCTTTGACTCTGATTCCGAGCTAAAGGACCTCCCCGCCCTCATAAGGAGCACGCGCGATCGATACATGATGCTGCTAATGCTCAAGATACAGAGGTGCTGGGCATTGCTGGGTGTGTGAAGTCTGCTAAAGTGGCTATCTTGATTGATGGGGGTTATCGGGTTATCGTTATCGTCATTGATCCTTGCTTGGGACAATAGCGTCAAAAGGGGGCGAATAATCGGTCACGCCTACGCGAATCCTCGCCGTGCCCTGCCTTGCCAAAAAGTACCATACATGATTGTGCTCTTATGACACTTTAATTAGGGGGTCACGAAGATTGTTTGAGCGGGGTAACTGGTTTGCCCTCTAAATTGTCGATTCCTGTAAATAATCCCACTGCTGCAGAACTTATGTGCATTCTGGTACAGATTACTGCGACCCTTATCTGCCCGATTGCCACTCTTAACAATCATACCAAAATCTAGAGATTGTTCAGGTTGGAAATTGCCTATCACAGTCATCACTAATTGTCAATTAATGCTATAATTCATGAGTCACTTAATTAATATTGGACCTACTTCTACTGTAGAGAATAATCAATCTACCTGATGGGAAGAGTCAAGAGATCATATTACGCTCCTCCATGGTCGGACCCTACCTCCCCCTGTATGTAGCCGCCCACCAAGAGATCGGATGGGCCATGAAATGAAATGATATCTCAAACGAGTTGAACCAAGTGATCGAAAAGAGCCAAAAGCGGACAAGGAGGCTACCAACTCAATGTGCCTCACTGTTGTTATTTCCTTCGCTGGGACTGTGAGATACGAAATTAACATATGTTTAGGCCTAATAACTCTCCACCTTACTTCGCCATCTAGGATGGCTTTGCAAATCATACGAAAAGCTCTACAACGGGTTGGGTGGTGAAGGATAATTGGCAGCTGTACACTAAGTATGGTGGTCATGAGTATGCAGCACGAGTGACCAATATAAGTAGTGACTGTGCAATAGTTGTTGTTGGACTCTGTATCTATATGTGATTTCACGAGTGGCTAGTGTGGAATGTATAAAATAGATAATCAACACCACTAGTGCATTACATCAATTCATTTTCACCTGACTCAACCTCCAACCTCCTCATACGATACCTCCTATCAACCAAAGTTTCAAAGGAAGGGCCGCGTCGCCATCAACTATTGTACTCACTCCACATCCTATCCCAGTCCTATCTCTGCCATGTTATCCAGAATATTCCGCCTGAGCTTCACGCGGTCAAGATCATCGCCATTGGGAGTAGAGAGATCGTACACGGCGTTATCGTCACGTCAAACCGTTGTCGTCGGCGGATCCGTCGCCTTCAATGCGAGTGTTGGTAGCCAAACGAATCATCAGTTCTGCCATGATGTCAATTCGTCTTATCAAGGCCAGTGCTTAGCATTTTCAACCAGAACGCGGAGACGAAGGCGGGGCGGAGGAACTCCCTTCAACCCAAAGGAAGACCATTCTGATGCCTCCCGCAACGACAATAAATCTACCTCGGCTTCACCTGGTGCCCAATATGCGGCATTATCCTCCGAACAGTTCCAAGATGAGTCGATAAAATTACTAGATAAAGTGGAATCCGCCGTGACTGAATTGAAGGACTCGAACGAAGGATTGGAAATCACAAGATATCCCCCATTAATAGGTTCAGGCAACACGGATGCACCCAGCACTGACGATGACGATGACGAAGGTGATCCAAGATTTCAACAACACGGAGGACAATTATCAATCCAAGTACAATCATCGGGAGATTTGTATTGGGGCGGAGGAACATATTGGCTGACAATAAACAATGCAAGCGATGACGGAACCGGGGGATCTGTCACGTTGTTAAGTCCCCTCAGTGGGAATTACAGCTATGTCTACAATGCTTCAACTTGCGAATGGGTGGGGGATGAGGATGGGCATTCTTTGTTGGGGATGTTGACGAGGGATTGGATTCGTCAGTGTCAAGGTGTGCCCAACTTTTAGAACAGATGACATGCGATATCTAGGAGTCGATGCTGACACACCAAATAATGGTCGACTCTAAGGTAGGATGCAACAATTGACATATCTACGAATGGAGAATTTTTGAATGTAAATTGCATCAAATATAGAATTTTGGAGGGGTTGAAAAAGTGGCAACAGAAGAAGGAAGCATATGCTGATATTAACATGTGAAGGTGCAAAGCTCTGTCATACATATTATTCTCCTTTG
This sequence comes from Detonula confervacea, assembly GCA_036939415.1. Lineage (NCBI taxonomy): Eukaryota > Bacillariophyta > Thalassiosirophyceae > Thalassiosirales > Thalassiosiraceae > Detonula > Detonula confervacea. The sequence continues at coordinate 9,788 of JALLAS010000380.1, read as the reverse complement.
CCATGTCCATTCATCGCGCGTACAATGAATAGATAGAATTCTTCGGTCTCACATCAGAGATAAAAGCTAGTCAGGAAGCACTGCAACTGAGACTGTTAATTGACATCAGCTAAGCCTGGAGAGAAGAATCAAGATCTGGATCATGCAATGCATCTGTGTGCTAATTGAAACTAACCCTCCTATACAACAAGAGAGACATTCTTGATGGAATAAGACATCGCATCATCGATTGTATCTCCATGCCAGTTGATATCAACCTCAGTTGTAAAGCTTCCTTCTACATGATAGGTTACATCATCAACCCACCATCCAACTGAGGCCTTGATTCAAGGCATCAATATAATTGAATGCGAAATAAATCCAAATGCTCTGGATTAGACACCATCATGCCAGGACTTGCTCTCCCTGCGAAGTAAACTGCGTCAACAATAGTGGCACCAAGTCTTCCAACATGCAAAAGCAACTGAGCCCCAACTCCGTCACATCGCTTGTATTTGTATAGTTCGTGAAGTTGCCTGGCTACATTTGCGTCCAAAAGTTCCTGTTGATTGGTTCAATTCATAGCTTTATAATGATATGGAGGTATCACACTTACGAGAGCTAACAATAGCAAAGATCATTCAAAGATCCTTTGGCCACAGATGGAACAATGGTGTATGCTGTCATGTTGACATCAATCTCGCGTTTCGTTGTTTACTTTGGTTGAATTATGAAAGCATAATATCAGATTCAAATGAGAAATTATTCAATCATGATGTGATCCCTGTTCTCGTCATTATGTGTAAGTCTTAGATCGTATCCGATTGAACAATTGCGGGTGTCAGAATCAGAGATTCAGATTGATCAATTGGCAAACAATCTAGTTCTATTTCACTCCTTCTATTTATAAGAAGAGCACTACTTGGAATTATGAAGAAAGAGATTGCTGATCATCAACCTCATCGCGTCATCTCTCGTACTATATTTGTGCCAATCGGTGTATGCCTCACTTGGAAAACCTAGACATGGATCATAGATCACACGCAAGCCATCTGCTTCTTTGTCCAACACATCCTGAATCTCATCAAACACGTCGTGAACCGTCAGTACATCGAGAGCGTCTGGGTCTGACACGATAGTCCCAGGGCAAGCCTTTCCTTCCAGGTAGATGGCATTGGATATTTCTCCTGTTGAGTCAACAATAAGTAGAATAGGGCCCAAGTATTCGTGCATGCATAAACAGGATCGCTCGAATTTCACCACATAGTTGGTGTTCGTGCTGGATGTCACGGAATTCCACAACGCTTGATTTGTGTCCAAAAGATGTTGTTCAAGGTTTGTATCATACTCTCATGCGGTGACACTGATATACCACATTACGACAAAGGTCTTTTACATTCATCTTAACGGTTAACATACTGCTGGTGGCAAAACTTCTACACAATGAGCTTTAAACCTCAACTCAAAAACACACACTTCTGACAGGAGCTCAGTTTGAACAAACTTATGATAAAACAATACACAATGAATTTAGTGCTTGGATTTGTTGCTCAAAGAAGAGTGAAGAGATGCATCAAGTGAACGTCCAGCTTTGCGTTTGCTTTGATAATCTGTAATGATTGCTTTGAGCTTAAAGATAGTCACCTTTGTATAAAAAGATGATTAGATATAGTTGTGATAACACAGATGACAAAACATGGCACCTTGTGCGTTTACTTACAAAGTTCACAATGAGCTATCCATTCCAGAGAAAGAAGGTTCATGTATTATATGTTAGCAACATCACGTTGTTTCAAACTCCAATGGCACATGAAATTCTTACTTCAAACTCCATTGCCCCGTCTTCATTGCAGAGAGTAGCAAGACTGTCTTTATCGGCCTTTTCTAGTGGGGGTAGGCCAAGATAAGAGCGCGCTGCATCGAGCTCACTTATCTCCACGCAATTGTCACCATCCACGTCAACAAAATTGAAGAATTTAACAATCAGTCGGCGGATTTCAGGCATGTGCCTGGAAATCTGCGCAAATGCGATGAACTCGTCAACATCTTCAAATTGTGAATCAACGAAAAATGATTAGTTGCGGACATCGAGACACACGTTGCAAGAAGGTGTTGTATGAATCAAATAACACTCACCAATATCACCAGACTGGTCCAAGTCCATGAGTTGGAAGGCATCACCAGAAAAATCAAGGCCATCCTCATCTGATAACCCGACAGATATAAGAAAATCTTTGAACTGGGTTCTGCTAATTCCACACTCCTTTGCAGCATCAATGTATTCAAAGATTTTAGCGTAAGAATCTTTGTTGATGTCGCCATAAGACTGATTCCTCATTGCAAAGCTCATACGAAAGCTGCCATTAAGCCCTCGCATTCCTTGCGGTTCTTGATCAGCAGTAGAATCTTGTTTACTCCCCATGCAGCACTTGTAAATACGCGCAAAGAAGCCTTTATCCTCCTCTCCTTGGACAATTCTATCATACTCACTCAATGCACTATTCAATCTTCGTGTGCCCCCTTTGGACTTACGAAACAAGCTTCGCAAATTTTGGCCCTTGTAAGACGATGATCGAATTGCTCCATAGAGCAGATCGAAGCCATCTGCAAGTCTTGATACACGCTTTAAATGATCTTCTGGGGTTGTCATTGAAGAGAGTGGGACTGAAATCACATTGGAAGTTGTTCCTTGGATCACAATGAAGGCTAATGCAGCAAGACAAAAGGGAAGCGTCATGGAAGGCAGGCCACAGGGCTCCAATGAGGCATCCAATGCTAGTTGGATGAAAACAGTTATTATGCTTGCAATTATACCCATAGAAATGGATCCAATTGATGGTACATAAAACATAAGAATAGCAGTCTTATCAAGAGGGGAAATGTTGGTCAAGCAGGCAGATCAAATCAACAGTTTGAGCCTTCAGCTTGCATTTAGTTGATGGATGCAAGATTAAAAACACAGAAAGACTTACAAACATCAAGCTTGAGTTAAATCCATGCATGTCATTATCAATCACATCTCGGTCACATCCAACGAAGGCAGCTACTCCTGCACCAATAGCACTACCAAGGAAGACAGTTAAGGCAGAAATCCTTGAACGAAGCATGATACCTATCAGGACTAGTATCCCAGCAGTAACATTATTGGCTAGGAACACTTGTCCAACACCTATACATATCAGTCGTGAGTTTCAAACATAAATTGTCTTCAATAAAAACTGTGACAGCTGGCCTTACTCACCTCGGATAGATCCAGCAAATAATGGTTGGGCAGTGAGTTTTGCCACTTGCTAAGACTCATAACCATAACTGGGCAGTTCTGGTGGACAAACTGGTGCCATATCAACATTGTTCAGTCCTCCCATTGCCAATAGGAACAGCATAATTGCAATATTGAATGGCAAAGTGTATGGTAGAGTTTTTTATGGTGCTAGCATCTTTCTCAGCATGACAAATATCACTCTTTATTTTTTGTAAATTGTGCAGACAGTGGGGTGGTGTATTTAGAGTAATGCAACATGATTTCACGGCGCTGTCTACATAGCATTCCTGCTGAACCATGCAACTATGATTACCCCCAAAGCAACTAGTCAACTATAGTCTGCATGTTTTTCCAGGCTGTAACAAGTTGTAAGTGCTAACCCCACAAGGAAATAGTTTTATCCAAACAGGCCACATGACGAGAAGGATTTGACAAACCCTATCAGAATGACAGCTATTAGTGATTACAATGAGTATAAGACATGGCCAATGTTAAGTAAGAGAGATGACTTTACACAACTCACAATGACTCATTGCATGACAATCCTCAGTCATTGAGTACCTCCCAAAATTTCTAGCAACGAGAGCTATAGCTTTGTACACAGCCACTCGTCTTGACTGGACAAATATACCACCCAACATGAGCAATCAGCTTAAAGAGTTATTTTGGGAGTACACCTACAGTTGTCATGTTTCAACACATTACAAAACTTGACAAAGGCCTCGAATTATAGAGGTCGGGTCAATCACGAGATGAACCCAAATGGGACTCAACTCCAGTGTGCATATGTCCTTCGCTCTTTGATCAAAGAAAATTGTAGGCTTCTCGTTGTTCAAGAACTTTACATGCGTCAACCGTACAATCATACCGTCTGTCCTTTGTTCCTTGATCGAAGAAGATCTCAACCATACAATTGTACCAGATCCTATCTATGATGGTGTTCTCATCGAAATATATGATCGCATTCTAAAATACATTGAGCAATATAAAAGCTCATAAAAATAACTCTCCGAAGTTATGAAAACAACTCTCTATTGTTTTAGTGTTAACTTCTTAATACTGATGCCATTTAAGGGCCCAGGTCACTTTGCTAGCAAAATCTTGAGCTAAACGTCGTTTGACATACCCTGAAAGAAGAATCACCACTGCTTGCAAGGAGCAATTTAATTCGCGCTCTGAAGCAGCTAATTGCGAAGATATACTAGCTTGAATCTAGCGATTAAAGCGCAGATCCACGCGGAACTCTATTCAGAGTGTGCTAAAGCAACCTGGTTGTTGTCCTCTTGGCATCATAACCTAGCACAAGCTGCGACAATTGTTGCCAGGCGTCAATTTTGGCACAAAGAGCTGCGACAAATTTTGCCAGGCAACAATTTCTGGCGCTACTATCTAGGTAGCAGCTACGAAGGAAATAGGTGAAGTTTTTGCCGAAGTCGTATCTACCTCAACGCGGTATTATCTACCTCATCGCGATATTATCTATCTCAACGTAATAGTATCTATCTTAGTGTGATAGTATCTGCCTCAACACGATATCACTTAAACCCACGCAATACCAACAAAATGAGTCATTATTACTCAATTTTTATACCAGACTGGCTCAAACGGTCTGAATCCGAGCGACAAAGTTTGAGATGATATCCGCCAATTTCGTTTACTGCACCTCCTCAATCAGAGGATTTTTCCGATCACACGATTAAGGTGAAGATCCCAAAGAACATCTCTGAGGTAGCTGCCGATTTCCACGGCAAAATCAAAGAGTCGTACCTTAAATACATGAGAGATTGTGCAGCTCTAAGTCTAAGGGTGGAACTCATAACTACTTTACTAGGTAAAGTACTATTGAGTCATGATCTCAACATTATTTTGCCACTTTTCACTGAATCAGAATCAGCCTGCATGCCGGCCGATCTTGAAAGGCTTGACACCATCCTCAATGGATTGGCGAATCCTGGGTGTGCACAACCGCCTCCTCATTCGTTTCAAAATATGAATAATAATGCTAGCAGCATCCCTATTGGACCATTCTACATGGTCTCTTCCTTGCTTTCATCAGTGGTTCTCCACCTGGCGGCACGGGGGCAGCCCTTAGGCGTGCCGTAACAGGCACATTTATTTGCCCGCGGGGTCACAAATAGCAGCGCCGCAGTCACATTTAAAGTGCATGGCTGAGCGCCGCTGGACCATCCATTTCAACCTCTCAATTCAAGTGGATAGGCATCACCTTCTTAGATGCCCGCCCCCACCCGACCCTTCAACTTACAGGGACAGGTTCAACAATGGATAGCATTCGATCATCGCTGGCGCGAGGCATGGCTGGGGTGGGAGTGGGTGACATTGGATTAGCGGCAATTATATGCGCAGTTGTGATCAAAACGGAAGACAAAAATGGCGCCAATTCTGAATTGGTGGCATCACAGTTACAGAAGTCAGGACAATGATCCCTGCCGGTTCAACGCCCCGGAATAGCTTCAACAAAGGTCTGTTATCGTCAACATTATAGGGCTGGCACGCTGGGATGGGAACGACATCTGACGGATGATTGCTGGCGCCGAAGTTTTGCAGGGCTGCTGAGCAATTTAAATCAAGAACTCAACCTTGAAGTTGATTGTTTCGTCCACCTCCGGCAATGGTGACCCCCCGCATGATCGATAGAAGACGTGTGCTGATGTTTGATGCATTGGGAGCTCCGTCCGGGGGTGGTTAAGGTGAGTCATCAAACATGGAAATCATTGAATTAACTCATTTTTATTGAATATTTCTCACCTTATTTGTATGAAAATGAATTCGTTTGAAAGCAGTGTGGCCCATCACGCACATCACATCACACTTACGCTGCTGATTCTTACATCAGCAAAGAAGAATCAACCGCACCGCGACCTCCAATGTCGTGGCGCTGCAGGAGCCGAGTCGCATTAGAGTCATCTTCTCACATGCAACTGACTGACTGAATAAGGATGTGCATGTGTTTTCACTCACATCATATCATACTAATGATGAACATACCCACAAATGATATCTTGAATTCACATCACAGTCCAAAGATGGACAAACACTTAGCAAACAACAGCCCAACCAGCATCGAAAAGAGAATTGAACCCCGAATAAAAGTTGAATACTATCTCTACGGACAGCCTAACCTTCAAATCCTATCGGCCTCCCAATCAAATCTTGACAAACAAACCTCCAACCAATTCCACCGAGATCTTAAAACCATTCATCCAAGACAAACAATTGGAACGCATCGACAAAGTCATACACCAACGCATGTGCCACATGCGCTCCCTCTCAAACACACCGTCCGACCCCAGCAACCTCTGGGCGTGCCTCTGTACACTCGACTCCTTCGAAATTTAATCCGCCGACGTCATCGTCAATTCTGAATCCTACCTGGGGGAGGCGGCCGTGAATCAAAAACGAGGGACGATGACCACCATGGGTTTGGCGATGTGGATGACAATACGTTAGTTTGGAAGTATTGAGGAGGCCATTAAGTATTTGAGGGAGGAGGAGGTTTGTTTGATTTATGCTTCCGATTTGAATCCTACAGCGAAGGATGTTAGGGATTTGACTTGGGATATTGATTTCGGGGAGAAGGCCGTTGGCGTGGATGATGGTAACGGCGATGGTGATGGTGGGAATAATAAGGATCAAAGGCCAATTTGGCAATGAAGATCAAGGCATTTCCGCCAAAATGAGAGAGCTTGCGGATGAGACGTTCTACTTGCCCATGTGTGGATTTGCGGAGAGTTTCAATCTGAGCGTGGACACGGCAATTGTTCTGGCATACATGAGAGTGCTGTCTCATGCAGAGGTGACGCCGCCGAGGATGAAGGTGCATATGTATCTGGGGGAACAACAACATCAAGGTTCCATTGAGACCATAAGATCTAGAACCACATGCGCTTCAGTGTTTGATGCTCAAGGGTATACTGAACAGCTTGGCACAACAGCGTGTGAGAAGAGCTTTGCTGAAAAGGAGGGAATTGCTTTGCCAGAGTCTTTGTATAGCAAGAGCCCAATCATGTAGGGAATGTATCATTTGTTATAACCCTACTCCATATTATGAGTAATCAAGTGATGCGCTGATCTGAGACTTTTGTGCATTCTCTAATTGTCACTGTACATAGTCTATTCTGATGATTGTACATCGGAACAATCTGATAGCCATGGGTCATTATTTCTGATTTAAGCTTGAAGCATTTCAGTTGAGGGTTGACCTTATATGGCATCTATGGTAATTTCTACAGGCATTTTTGTGTCTGGGCTAGTGGCGACTAGGCAGTGGGCTTCTTGTCATTCTTCATAAAATTACTGAGCCAGTTTAAATGCATTAGTGGCTTCTTGTGCTCCTTTTCTTTCAACCATGGGAAAGATGATGAAACGTCAATATGAAATCTGAAATGGTCGAAACTATAAGTCACTTTTAGCTTTTCTTTATATTCCAATACGATTCTCTATATCTTGATTTATCTCCATATTGTATTTCACCTAGTAAATATAGCTAGCTTGAATCCCATCTCAAACCTGGAATAAAATTGCTCAAATTTCGAGAAATCCGCAATTAGGGAAAATCCAATGTCACATGTATCCCAATAACGCCCTTCCCAATTCACATTGACATTTCCAGTGCCACTGTGATATCTCCTGAAAACTAAATTTGCGTCATTTATTGGATATATCCAGATTGGATCTTATATATCTAATCCCCAGAACCACAGGATTCTTTACCTGACACATGTGTATGTACGAACGGTTTGCGTGCGTACGTGTGAATCCAACGTAACGCGGGTACTGGCGCATATCTGCGCCAGTACCCGGATTACTGTTAACTCGTCAGGGTAGTCGATAAGGTTGCCGCCGACGGTGATTTGCACGCTTTTGGATCATCTTTTTGGGCGCGATAATCGACAACAATCCTGGCATATGTGACTGTGCGGTCGGCTGGGATGGCAGTAATCTCTTGGTGAGTCATAAAATGGACTGTGTTTGCACCTTTTTCGTTGCCATAGCCTTACAAAATGTTGCCTAATTCCTTGCACATTGCTTTTGTCCAGATGTGACGGAGTAAAGGGATCTGAAGGAGCTTTTTATAGCTGGTGATTGTCTCACCTGTGTCTGGGTGTGTCACACCCCCACAGAATTCCTGGAGGTCAATGTTGCCTTTGTGTAGACTGAGCTGTGCAGCATTGAGACAATCAGGGGTGAGTATCTTGGGGGCTTCCATGGCATGTGCCAATACCTCATAAATTGCCTCTTGATTTGCAAAGATGGCAGTATTGGCCCGTTGGTATTGGGGGAGGCTTGTGCGGGGGAGCGCCTTGGGGGAGCCGGGGGGTGTGTTGGATTCGCATTGGGAGTCCTAATCCACGGGGAATGTGCAACATGATATCATCATCATCATATTGTGATACCATGGGGACCCTTGGCTCAGGCTCTCCTTCAGCCACTGGGCCTTCCTCAAATATGGGGGCTGGTGCTACAGGCTTTGGCTCTGGTGAGACCTGTGTGGGAAATTTTGCCTTTTGCTTCTCATTTCTTGGTGGTCATTGATTGTCATACCAATTAGTATAGGGTTCCTCCCCCGGCAGTGCTGGCATGGGAGTGTTGCTTCTAGTTTTGCGTTGGTGTATTCTCTTGGCAGTGCGGACTATTCTTGGTGCAGTGGTGTCATTTGATGTGGACGGACCATCCACCCTCTGAGGTGTTTGCATGGCCACCCTCTGAGGTGGCTTATTAGCGATGATTGCCGTAAGTTTTTGTAATACTTTTGCATGCCTCAGCGTGTCTTCTGTGTTGAGCTTGAGCGCTTTGTTGCTCAATGCTTTCACTAACTCCTCTGCCGCCAAAACTGTCCCATCTTCCTCAGAAATGGTTGGCATTTTGCAGTGTGTGGGGTAGAGCTTGGCGGAGTTGGTAATGAGTGTGGTTTGGGTATACGTGATGAAGTAGTGGCCGTATCTGTAGTGTTTCATGGCAGAACCGAGGTACCAGCCGTCGACCGCATGCGGTGCCCACGTGCCTGGTGGGGCCAGTGGAGTCTTGTTGTAGTCAAATTTTCCTTCCAGAGCTTTGTAGGCGGACTTGCTTGGATCAGAGAGGGACGTTCGGAGCATATTGAGGGTCATTTCAGCTTGAATGAGTAGATAGCACCATAGTTGGAGCAAGAGTTGTGTGTCAACAGTAGCTAGGCATGTTAGGAAGTTATTCTTGAAGGTTTGAATGGCTCGTTCGGCAGGGTTCACGTGGTGATTATCTGGTTCCGCCAGTTGCCAATCATCATCTTTGGATTTAATGTATGCTTGGACGGCTTTAGAGGCTTCATTGTCAGTAACATTTAGAGTAGGCTTTTGATTGACCGATTCCAAGTACTCATAAATATCTTTGTATGCTGCCACCATGCAAGCATCACTTCTGCTTTTCATTGGGCGGACCAGGATAGTATTTGCTTCGTAGACATAGCAAACAAAGATGTATTGCATGTTACGGATGGACCTAGTAGGAAATGGGCCTGGAAGGTCTGTATACACAGTGCCTTTGTTTGTGT
>JALLAS010000379.1:0-13990 GCA_036939415.1 Detonula confervacea | reverse complement strand
GTCTAGCTTATGATCTTTATCACGATCCTCATCACGTGTACTAGTTCCTACGTAGATATACAACAAGGGTTGCAAAAAGGGTATAATACCAGAGTCTGCGAAGGAATACGTTGCAAAATTAGAACTGCCTAACCAAGCCTAACGGCTAAAAACATGGCGATGGCGCATCACCATCACCGTCACAATCAGCAACCGTTGGCAGTTTAGTGCAGGATAGGCAGGGTCAAAACAATAGCGCAGTATTACATTGGCAGAAGAACGTCTCCATTCCCAGTAGGAATAGCAACATCCCAACCATGTCGGACCCCAAACCCCTCTACGCCACCACCCCCTTCGCTGTGGGCGGCTACATGCTCTGCTCCGCCACCCTCCTAATCGCAAACAAGTACGCCGTCTACAAAATCGCCGCCCCATCCTTCATCCTCTTCTCCCAACTCATGGGCACCGCCATCGTCGTCAAGGCCTTCGCGGCCATGGGCAAAATCGAATGCGATCCTTTGGAGAAAAAGAAAGTCAAACAGTTCCTACCCGTCGCACTCATCTTTCTAGCTACTATTTTTGCCAATATCAAGAGTCTGCAGTACGCCAACGTCGAGACCTTCATGGTCTTCCGCTTCTCCACCCCCATCGTCGTGAGCGTCGCCGATTATTTATTCCTCGGAAGGAGACTCCCCAGCTCGCGAAGCTGGCTGTGTCTCTTCGCCCTGCTCTGCGGCGCGATCGGCTACGCCATGAACGACGCCGCATTCCACGTCAAGGGATACACCTTCTGCGCGGTGTGGTATTGCATCTTTTGCTTGGATCAGATTTATTTGAAGCACATTACGAATACGGTCAAGATGCAGAGCAATTGGGGACGGGTGTTTTATTCGAACTTTTTGGCGAGCATGCCGTTGGTGTTTACGTTTATTAATGATGCTGATGAGATTGCGGCGTTGAGGGATATTTCCTTTTCGGCGGGGATGGCCGTGTTCGTTAGTGTCGCGCTTGGGGTGGGTATGTCGTACTTTGCGTGGATGGCGCGGTCTCTGTTGTCGGCGGCTAGCTTTACCGTTGTGGGAAACACGTGCAAGATTATGACAATTGCCATCAATATGTCACTGTGGGATAAGCATGCAAGTCCTTTTGGAATTGGATGCCTGTTGTTCTGTTTGGGAGCAGCATTCTTTTACCAACAGGCACCAATGCGAGCTGATGCCAAGGATTCAGATGATGTAATTGAGGGTGGAAAGCCTTTGTTGCCAAAGTAAATTTGTGATGAGGGGTTGATTAGTATCATGACTTTTGAAGGGCAGTGTAAATTTTACTATTCATATTAATTCAAAGCATCAAGGAGTAGCAGATTACGCTGTGGCTGTTCAGAGCCCAATTGTTTTCAAAATGTCATACAAAAGCTTGCTCTTCTTCAATTTTTCATAGTAAACATCGGCCGCCATCTGTTGAAGGGTAATGCTGTAACTGGGATAGGAGTGCATCACAGTGGCCAAATTGCTAAATGATAACTTTGCATCCTTTGCCACAGCAAGTTCTGAAATCATTTCACCTGCCGCAGGCGCCACAATGGTTGCACCCAATATCTGCTTCGATTTGGCCTGGTAGATAATCTTGATGAATCCATGAGTGTCAGTACCTTCACAAATGGCTCTGTCAATTTCGGACAGTGGACGGGAGGAAATTGACACTAATCCCTCCCCGTATTCCTCAATAGCAGCTTGCTCTGTCAGCCCAAACGATGCCACCTCAGGCTCTGTAAAAGTGGTTGAGGGCACTTCGCTTAGGACTCCAGGATCTTTGAAAGGTAGCAATACATTTCTAGCAGCAATAGCCCCCTGGTACCCGGCATAGTGGGTGAATTGGCGATCTCCTGTGCAATCCCCAGCTGCAAATACCCCTTTCACAGAAGTCTCAAGATTGTCATTAACTTGAATCCCATGAGTCGTGCCGTTAACTTCCACCCCAATGTCATCAAGCCCCATGTTCTGAACGTTTGGCACTCTGCCTGTTGCCACCAAAATGTGATCTCCAAGAATGGTTTCTTGGGAATCTAGTGTTACGCTGATAGCTCCCTCGTCACTCTTGCTGCTGCTTACCGAGGCAACTTTCTGGTTGCAAATTACATTTATGCCCTCACTTTCAAACACTTTTTGCATCTCTGCCGAAGCCTCTGCTTCTCCTTGTGGAAGCAATCTGTTTCTCGACACCAGAGTTACCGAGCATCCTAGACGCGACATGGCTTGGGAGAGCTCACAACCGATAGGCCCTCCGCCTACGACAATCACTTTCTTTTGAGACACTTTCTGCTGTGGATTCTGTTCAATGGAAGCGAAGAACTCGTCCCAAACATTCTCGTACGTCCAGTATGAAACAGAATCCAATCCGGCAATATCCAAAGTGGGATCGCGCACCTTGGCTCCAGTACCAATAACAATACCAAACTTGGCCTCAAGTTGATAGCTTGAACCATCAGACTCATTCGTCACATCCACACTCTTTGCATCACGAAAGCATGCCCTCCCCTGCGCACAATCAATGCCCAAAGATTGAAGTACCTCCGGACTATCATCCTCTTCATAAATTCGCTCCCTAGTCTCGTCCACCTCCTCCTTGACAACCTTCAACATCTTCCTCAGCGCCACATCATCAACATCAATGGAATATTTTTCATTCATCTTTTGCCACACCCATGCACGTGTAGCACCTGCCAGGAGCGTCTTGGAAGGCACGCATCCCGTCCACGTACAGTCTCCACCAATCTTGGAGGCTTCTATTAGACATACCGTCTTTCCAAAGGTGGCTGCGAATTTGGCAGCGGTTATGCCCGCGGATCCTCCGCCGATGATGAGGAGGTCATAGGTGGATTTTGACGGTTTGGATGATGATGATGATGCAGATGAGAAAACTGCTGTTGGTGTTGGTCCGGTATTGCGATGATTAGCTGAACGCAAGGACGGCGAGAATGCTGCTAGTTGGCGTAGCGAGAGAAAGATAACGGTACAGGCGATGGCTGTGCTCAGCTTCAGGGAAGGGACCATCGTCGACATCCATCCATCCATCGGGGTGTATGATTTATGTCTGGGAGCGGGTGTTTGCTAGGAGTATTATGATAAAATAAAACAATTTTTTTCGCTGTGCTCACTAGTGATGATACTCCTACATCATACAGCATCATTGACCGAAATTGATCAGCGTCCTAGTACAGTTTGGAATGCTTGTCCAGATTTGTACTTACCAGACTTTCACAATCTGAAAATATTTGGTTATGGATTCAGTTGAGAAGATTGGAAGAAAACAGCAAACCCAAATACGGAAACCTTTCCAAACATACGAACATGCACGTCTCATTCACGCACACGTCTTTGCCTTTTTTGGGATTCTTTTGTTGGTTTTCTTTTTCGGGCTTGCCCGCGCGTCCCCGCAACGCGCGTGACAGGAGGCAATGGTTTGTTCCTACATTCGGTGATGTCTTTGGCATCTGTCGTCGTTGAATTTGTATTAATTCCTACGTTAAAATACAAAGATATATTCTGAGAATTGACCTGGAACAAACAACGAGGTGATGGGCGGCGCGCGGGTGTGATGCATGGTGATGGCGACGACGATGCGATGGCAATATCCTGGCAATATCTACCCGAATGGCAAGAACTTCTTGCAACAACCTCCAACAAGTGCAAGAACAATCGTAACCATGACCGACCATCATCGCATTCGCATGCAACCTGCATGAACACTATCGTTCACTAGATATTGCATCTTCCTTATTCTGCCATTTCGTAATCGATCATAGCAAGAAGTAGCAAGGCAACGTCCTCCGTCCCTCGCCGCTTCAAAGTCGAGGTCCCATTTCCAGTAATCAAGACTTCCCTTCTCGACACAGAGCTCATAGCTGGACTTCAAATTATTTCACCACCATGACTCCCGCCCATCAACTCGTCTTCAAAACATGCCGTACCCTCTGCACCCGAACTCCACGCACCTCCTCCGTGATACCGAATAGCAGATCATTGTCGAGCACAGCAAAAACCAATCCGCAATCCGCCTCCTCCAAATCATCACCGCCATCGCCTCAAATACTCGACGAACGCACCCTCCTCTCGCAACTCTCCCCCCTCAAGCGAATCATATGCCTCTGCCCCGTGCCCCTGGGCCGAGGCCGCGTATCCTGGTCCGGAGGCGACTCCTTCTACCCCGAATCGGAAGAAACGGTCAGTCTCGACTTTCGGAGCAAGCCCGACTCCGCGAAAGACATTACGCAGATGCAGCCGCCGAAGGTGGCGAAGTATCGGTACGGAGAACGATTCGCGATCGGCGTGGCGGTCAGCGATCCGTACTTGACGCATGCGACGCCGGTGGATTTGGGGAGCGAGGAGGATGGGGATGATGCGGGGAAGGGAAGGTTCGTGGCGGAGATTGTGCCTACGTTTCGATGTGATGGTGAGTGGCTTTATTTTTGCCATCTTTGTTTTTCAACAAGATTGACTGCAGGAAAATCTCATGAGTTTGTTTCATACGCAGCGCACAATCTTGGGGCTTCTCCCATCTTCCATACCAATCTACCCTACTTTCGAAACGACTTCCTTCAGGTGAGAACTATGATGCCATGAGTAGACAGTGGAGCTGGACAATTAGATTGGTGTTTACAAACTTGAAAAGGGTGTCTTCAAACAGTGGCATTCTCTGTCGATAAGAGCACCGACATCAAAATGGAAATGATAATGTTATTGCACCTTTTGCTTTTGAATCAACTGCGTGCTTTCGGCATTACCAACAATCCCATTACTGCATCAGAGAGTTCTTCTTTTCACATGGGCGCTTCCTTTGTTTATCATCATATCATCATTACACTCCTCTCTAACACTTCTGTTGATGTCAATTACTGAATCTGCCTTTCACAACAACCATAGCATATCGGTCACCTTGATATTGGTGCCATTGTACTTGCCATGCCAATGAAACCAACCACAAATCCTTTCTGCCCAATGCCTACCAAAGTCCAAATCGAGCAAGAGCAAAGAATAGTTGAAGTCCGGGAATCAATACTGAATGTATTGCAGAACTACGTGAGTGTAGAGGAAGAGGAGGATGAAGACTTGATGAATGAAGAAGATGGAGCAAATAATCAGAATCAAGGGTCAAAGCGTCATACGAGATTCTTAGGGCCACTCAATCTACAAGGATGTATTGATCATCGTCTGACAATCACTGATGTCTTATCCAAAACAAATGATGTTAGCAACTATGGAAACTGGGATCCAATCACAAAAGAAATGCGCGCGGTCCAGAACGGCCACACAATTGGAAAGACCTATGGCGGTGATAGTTCACATGCAAACAAAGAATATGGAGCTTACAATGTGTTCTCTACCGTCCCACCAGAGCTTCACGCTGCAGTGGCTTTGAATGCAATGATGGATAAGTATACCAGTGGTTTTCATAACAGTTTCTTTTGAGACCAAGAAGGGGTTTTGAAAGAGAATGTATTGCGGTGCGGGGCTTTTTACCAATTACTGGATTTTTGTCATTTTGAATGCTGGGCATGATTTTTGTTTGAGAAATAATGTAGAATAGCGAAATGCTGTTGTTGCACTCCAATAAGAGACTTCAATTACGTTTGAAGTTGTGCGTGATTGTATCATTACCACTGTATTTTACTAGCACAGATAAGAGTGTGCGCTGTTCAAGAGCGGGAATATTCAATTGCCTCCTCATTTATCAATGCATGTACTCTCTTCTCTAACCAATGCTCAAAATATCACTTTTAACTCTATTTTGCTGGCCTTCACAAGCAAAAATTTGCGGTAAATCCCTTCTATCTGCCTTTTTCAGGAATATATTGGATCCTTGGCTTTGTGATGAGTCGTTTACAGAGGGATGCATCCTCTCCCTCACACTGGTGATGGAGTCTTTGGATATGTCGTGTATTTGAATGCAGAGGAGATCTAAATCAATTGTCAGGTCAATCCGGTCTCGTATTGACTCCATATTAGTTTCAAGTGGATTGATGCTGCCTATTCCCAGTTCCAAAACTCAGGTCAATCATCCTTTTTCTTGCGTAGGTACAGAAGGCATCCAACCAATTCCTTCCAATAAGCTTCATCTCCTTTGGCGTGTTAATTCATTCCTCCAGATATATCCAATGGTCAAGTGTTATATCGTCACCTCTTTTGTAAAGCAGCCTAATATGCTCCACAAGGAATCTGGTCTACCATGCTTCCATTTTTGTTGCATCACACCGTACACATCATCAATTTTAGTTGTTCTAATGATCCATGAGTCAGTTTTTCCTACCAACAACAATCTGGTTGGGGATGCTTGTAATATTATTTGACTGCAAAAATACTTCAATTACTGTTTTTTGTATGCTCAAGTTTAAAATCTTCTTATTTTATTTGAATATAACTGGCAACTTCCTATCAAATTTAGTTACACTATTAAATTCTACAAAGGATGTCCTCTCGAAATTATTTCNGAGACTAAAATTAAAAGATTTTAGTCTCCCAAAAGTTCTGGCTTTTGCCAAATCGCCATAATGGAAAGCACATAAGTGATACATGATAGAATATCAGGGATCATGTGTGAAGAGTACTAAGACTCGTGCAACTTGGCTTCTAGTACACTATCGCCATAATGGGATGTAATCAAGAAAGAAAAAAAGAAAAAGAAAAAGAAAAAAGAAGAGTTATTTGAGCTTCCACATGGTTGAAGAAAGCCAAATTAAATATGCCGACCTAAAGTTCTCAAGATAAGAGCTTTGGCATACTGTGATAAATAGGCTATCATATATAATGAAATACTATTGTAGCGTGGCGGAATCTAAGGTACTGATTCCAAAGCTGCGGAGGTTTCCTCCTGAGACAAGATTTGCAATGAAATACTATTATAGCCAATTAACGGCAACATTTGTCCGTTTGAGTGGTAATGATTTTGTGCCACAAGAAATGTGAGCGACGGTATGACATGGTGTTGAGGTCACAGCTACTTAGAGTCATGACTTTCAAAAGCAATAATTTCAGAAACTGCTCATTTCAGACAGAAATGAGGATGTTCATTAATAAAACCTGCATAAGAAATACTGGTTCCCATGCATAATGACTCTGTGCCCCAAAGAGGTATTCTCTAAGAGGAACTCGTTCTTACATCAATACATACTTGATAGCGATGAAGACTGTGACTCTACGTGCGAAAACGTATTCCCTCTATGGGAATTTGTTTGCTTAATCTGTACCAGCTGATGGCAACATTCAGATGTTTGTCCATTTGACTGGTAATAACTATCTGTCACAAGAAAATGTGACCGATGTTTGTCTATGACATCCATCTTCTTGCTCTTCGAATAGGTATCTATGATACCTTATCGATCGAAATCTGTTTTCGTTTTCGAATGTTCACGAAATAGTGACACAACCACATGATTGGCCGAGCAAGAAAAATGAGACTGCCTTCTGACACGGCCTTTGTGCAGGAACTCAAACAGTCATTTACTGACTCAGAGGCATCTTTTACTGCTGCGTTCAAGCAAACAGAAACCGGCTCACTATTTTGTAGGAATCCATAACCGTGTTTGTAACCCAACATCTATGGTCCAAAGTTGTAGCAATATCTGAAAAGACATTATTTGTGATGGTAACTTTATGTAGAGAGCAAGAATTGAAAAGTATGAATACTGCATATATTTGTTCATGTTCTTCTTGGTGTGGAAGAGATTCCAAGTGAAAACAAATGCACGAAAGCATAGTGCACTACTAAGAAACTGGCCATGCATGAGGAACACTTGATAACGTGATAACAATGACGCACAAGGTAGAAGCCTAAGGAGCAAGCCAGCCAAAACCATGTAATGAGGCACTGTATATTTTTGCATGGTCACTTGTGGAATAGGCAGGTGCTATTCCCAACACCAATTCCGATTGGTATAAGAAACGATCCAACGCAGAAAAGATCACATTGGTTGTGATCAAATCGACATCATGAAGTTGTTCTTGTTAAAATTTTGGCAATTCAATTTGAGGAGCCGGCTATAAAATAAAAATTATATAGAATAATAATAAGAATAAAACATCAATCATTCTGATGCTATAGCTGCCAATAGAGCCAGGAAGCCAATAAAAGACTCAATAAGCATCAAACACAGCTAATGGCACAATAACAATAACCATAACACCAATGCCAAGCAACAATTATTTTGACTTCCTTTCAATAAGAAAAGCCAACCCTTAAAACAAGGTCATCTTCTTGATGGCTAAGTGTATGTTTCGTTCGGGTCAGACTTGGCTCCTTGTCAGCAGCAATTCATTAGCATTTGACTCTAAAGTGTCGACAGCATTCAAGCAATGCCATTCCATGCTACTTTATTACAATATCATGGCTAAAGGCTAGAAGCGACCAACTAGATAGTGGTAGTTTCTTGAATCTGCATTCGTCAAAGATTGATTCGTGTTAGACATAATTATCATGTCCAACAGAATTCATCGTATGAGTAGTGAATTGCACCGGAACCATGGGACTATCAATTTCCTATTTTATCGAGGCAGATAAGAATCACCAATTGCAAATATGTTCTAAAGCATATGCAAAAGTTGGCCAGGGCGTGTACTCTGATTGAGAACTGATGCTGGTGCAAGGCTTCGTGTTTTATCAATATCTGCCAGGAATTTGAAGATTCTTGTTGGTATTTGTTTCTTTATTCGCTTTAAATAAAAGCTACCATCTCGAGTGCTTGAAGGAGTTGGAGTTAGATCTGCCCGAATGTACCGACGCGAGGGATACATTCTCGGATGATATGCAGTGAGCAAGAGATCTGTGATTTGTACGAATAACTCTCCGGAGATCTTATCAGACTTGGCAGAAAGGAAACGTGTATTTGTGATAAGTCACATTTGTGATGGCACTACCGTGTGTTTACACGTCATACTTGAAGTTTGGCAGAGTATGGATGTAGCAAGTATCATAATATTGACAACACACTGTAACTGTAAAGCAAGGCTGCATGCTTGAACAGCACAATTGTGTCATAAAATAACAACAAGTTCGATTCCCAGTGCTGCGACATTGCTGAGGAACTAATATCAGGATGATGGTAAGCCGCCCAAGTGATTCATGTTGATATACTAGAGCTATCATTTATGTGTCCACGAATCCGCGTATCTGCTGGAACAGCCCAATCATCATTGTAATCGTCTGTTTTATTATCCATTTAATTGCTGTCCAGAATAGTATTTTGCTTGAACGTTTGGCAGCATCGAACCAGTGTAACTCAATCCGAACAAACTATTGTAATGTCATACCAAGGCGCTGCTGTAACCTTAGTATGTCTTGGCGTATTTCGAAACTGCATTTTTCAAGGATTGTTTTGTGTTAGACGTCATGACAATGTTCACAGCTTCCCGTGCCACATTAGAACGACTTCATATTGTATGACGATGAAATTCAAAGTTATTTCGTGGAGGCTGGTGAAAAAAACATCAAACGCGAACATCATGTTATAGCATAAGTAGGTGTTTTGATGCCAACTCAAAGACTAATCACTGTAAATGTTGAGTGTAGTGACAATAATCATTTGTGCTTATTCCCTGATCCATGTAAGATTGAAATTGACACCGCGTCAGATGATATAGAAGTACTGTGGCATAACGCGGCATCTGATATAGAATGACAGTGAGTTTGGCAATGGTTTAACTCAATATTGCTTCATTTGATTTGGCTGTCATCAACTAAAAGTTCATTTATAACAAAGATTGCCACAAGAAACAATAGATAATCCATTACTTCTGTTCAATCGAAAATGAAATTGAACTCAGTCGCAAAATAGATGTCATCGTTATAGGCAAAGCAGCTGTACCATAGCATAGAAGCGATGCCTCTTTTGAGAGCGGTCGGTATGATGTATGAACCAACGATATCCTATCGAACGAGAGGCACGTCATACCCTACAATCGGCGAACTATTTGCGATCATGCATATGAATTCCGATGTTGAAAATGCGTGTGTGCCTTATTGGTCACAATTTCAAATCATCGTCCACAAAAAATCTAGCGCGCTCAGAGTACAATACAATAGCATCTATGATTCATTTCTGCTGGGGCGGTTCAAGTTGCGGCTCTTACCCGATGCACAACAGTAACCAATGACGTGAGATGCGATGATTTGCTTTCCTGCAGAGTTCAAAAATGAAAACCAAAAGAAATCATTCCAAATGCAATAACATTGAGTATATGCTTGTGCCAATCTATGATTCCTCTAGATCTCAGCTCATATCCACCACGCAAAATGCAAGAAACATGTTGTATAATCCAAGGCCAATACAGATCCAAAAAACGGAGACAAATACATGTTGGAACATGCTTGTTTCGCCTTGTTTCGTCTAACAAGCTTACATTTGGAAGGCGATCTTTCATGCTTGGTCGCTTGCCTATGAACGAGCCTGCGGTAGTCATAAAGCCCGCCAAATATCACAGCCGCAATTTGAAACAATAATATGCGGGCACCACAAAATTTAATGCAGCATAAATAAACAAATACAATATCTATGCGCGGCATATGCTGGGATACTTGAATTGAATTCACCGTTAGTATTGGAGGATGTTATGTGTGCTATCTTGGTTCAGTCTAGCAAAGAGAACAATATGCCATTAGAAAATCCTCAAGCTTCGCTGATACAACAATAGGCCTGCAGAAGGAAATACGAAAACCAACCATAATCGTGGCCACTTCAAAGGAATAAAACAAACCATTGAAAAGCTATAATTTCCGAGATATGGAATCATAGATCGAAATACAATGTATGGTCTGACAGCAATACATAAATGTTTGATATTCTGTATGGATGCATGTGTACGTTTCAAGAGTTGATTGCAGAAATAGGCTGACTTGTTCCGAAATGTTGTAACCCCTTGTTTTATTCTTGGCATATTCCCAAATGGACTTTTGGTTGCTAACCTATCAACTGGATACTCGGACATAAGCCAATTATTGCTGGCATAAACGGATATTGATGCAGACTGGGATATGCGGACTTTAGTTGCGATAGATTGCGTCCGGGATGTTGGTGCTGATGTGCAACTTATTGCCGACAAGCAGCTTGTTGAAACCAAAGTTGGGTTTCATACAGCATTTCTGCCACCGCTTTTTGAAACCAACAGCTGACTTGTCAGTGCAATGCGTACGCACAACTTATTGCTGCAAAAGGCTGGCTTGGTTTTTGCGACACGCCGCTTATTGCAGCCAAAAGGCTACCTTCTTGATGCTGGCACACAATTTGCTGCTTGCGTGCAACTGATGTCAACCATAGGCTGACAGGCATAGCTTTTGCAGCCAAAAGGCTAGCTTTTAGTGCTGATACACAGATACTGCTGGCCAACTTTGTGATGTGGGAAGCAGGCAGCACTGGGGAAGCAGGCTTTTGCGGACGCAGGCCGGCGTTTAAGCAACTTCAGACAGGCAATTCAACCCTAACTTAGCTTGAGCATCCATATGTTTAAAGGTGGAAGGTGAACGATGCTGATATCTGACCATCTTATGACATTCAAGATTAATTTGATTTGGCCATTTTTTCTATTACTACAGCACTTGCCATTCTCAGCTGGTTCTTTGCACGAATTTCAATGACTTTTTGATTGGTGAAATATGCCCCATTTAGTAGCACATATTTGATGTCAGACACGTGCCAACTTTAATGCTGCCTAGACAGATGCTTTGTCGAGAAAATGCCAGCTTTTGTTTGCTGCTGATACACAACTATTTACAGCGAAAGGCTGAATTCTTTGGTGCTCACGTACAGCTTGGTGCTGCAGAAAGCATACTTTCTTATATTGCAGCCAAAGCAATAACTCCTTGGTGCTGACACACGCAGCTATTGATGGCCAACTTTGGGCTGCAGAAAGCAGGCTTTTGCTGACACATCTGGCAGCAGACTTTCGGTTGCAATTGACCTTTTCGCAGTCACAAACCAACGTTCAATGGGACCAAAGGCCGACGTTCAATTGCGATTCGTAGATCAACAACTTTTTGTGATCGCAGGTCAACTTTCTTTGCGGTTATGAACCGGCTTTCATTTGCGGTTGCAAACCAACTATCGTTTTCAGTTACAGACGGACTTCATTTGCGGTTACAAACCAACTTTCGTGTGCGGTTACGAACCGACTTTCATGTGCGGTTACAAACCGACTTCATTTGCGGTTACAAACCGACTTCATTTGCGGTTACAAACCGACTTCATTTGCGGTAACATACCGACTTCATTTGCGGTAACATACCGCAAACATGAATACCAAAATCGTATTTAACAGATGCATAACCTCAGCTTTTTGTAGCCATAGGCTGACCGATTTTGGATGCTGTGGAAAGCAGACTTCGATACGCGGGCCGACTTTGACGCTGCAGAAAGCAGACTTCGGTGCGGACGCAGGCCGACTTTGATGCTGCAGAAAGCAGACTTTATTTGCGGACACATATGCGGCCGGCTTTTGCGATCACAGATCGACTTTGTGCGGACACAGGCCGACTTTTACTTGCGATCATAGATCGACTTTTTGCGGTAACATACCGACTTTTGCGGGTGACCGACTTTGGATGCGATCACAGATCGACTTTTTGCGGTAACATACCGACTTTTGCGGGTGACCGACTTTGAGTGCGATCGAGATCGCCTTGTGCGGTAACATACCGACTTTTGCGGGTGACCGACTTTCAAATGCGATCACAGATCGACTTTTTGCGGACACAGGCCGACTTTTATTTGCAGGCACAGGCTGACTATCTTTTGGTGCGGACACAGGCCCTCTCTGTTGCAAAAATAGACTTTGATGCAGAGACAGGCCAACTTTTTCGATAGAGCCATATTATCATGATAATCAATCAAACAAGTTGACTTGCGGAAATGTCAATCAGATATTCATGACAAGAAAGACAAATCAGTGTAAAACAAAACGATTACAAGGCGAGGCAAAGTCTCAAAATTGAACAAACGATCATAATGTACACCGAACGAGGTGCAAAGACCAGATCAGCGTGGTTCAAATAATTGACGGACCACAGAAATACATACAATTAATCAACTACCTGATGCCAAGCAAATAAGGCTCTACAGCGATAAAATGCCATGGAGCAAGAGCGAAACGAAATAGAAGAATCGCGGAATGAAAAATATACGCCAATGGACCAAATTAATTCCGAAACGAAGGCAATCTCTTCCAAATAAAAGCTTTGGTTGGATCTCAAAGCAAATGAACAAGCCAGTTTCAAAATGTGTTTGAATATTCTCTTAGCCGAATTATTGCCGAATCAATAGAACGATATCACCACAACAGACCAATATAATCGTCTGAGACGTATAAAATACCAGCCATGCCTCAAACACGCCGCCGCAACATGCGCAAATAAAATTACGGAACAGCCATTGTAGCAACAGTGGAAGCTACAGCAAATGATGAAATGGATGCCGAAAGAGGCCAAATAGAAATAGAAGCGGCAAGCGAAGGTCTATTCAATCTACAAGCCGCGCGGAGCAAATACAATACAGAGCCGCCCACACGCGGCCAGCATGAATCCCGACAAGGATTTCAGACATTCTCAGAAAGGATGCTTTGTACAAACCTCCAACCACATCAATCAATAGCATCAATGGAATCTCCTCACAATGATGCTGGTTCGCCACGTTTCAAAACAATGACGGCGTGGCGCCAAAACCCCAAAATCGAAAGCCAAAGGCTGAAATCAACGCCGGTGGGGGCCAAAACAACACCAAATGAAAGCATTGTTATTCCACAACAATGCGGAGCTAAAAACCATAATGTATTTACCCTCATGTTGATGAAAAAATTGATAGTACGATGGGATTTGCTCAAGGACGGCAACAGTTTGTCATTGCCGTCTTTGAATAGAAGAATGAGGATTGCGAACGAGCCGGTGGCAATCTCGTTTCAATTATCTATCTTGTCGGACGCACGACAGACCGCGCGAAAACCAGCGTGCCAGAAAGATTCATCTTGAAATTGTA
>JALLAS010000378.1:0-14056 GCA_036939415.1 Detonula confervacea | reverse complement strand
TAAATACCCATTTTTCATGTACCCATTATGGGACTTTTGACAAACTCTGATGTACTTTCACAAGTATGGTCAAAATTATTTTCTTGAGCAACATTATTGATCAAAGCTGGTCAATCTTGTGCATTTCTGCCGCGCCATCAGTCTATTGGTTTTGGTTATAAGGGTGTGCTCAGAAGCAGAAGAGTGCTCAGAAAAGTGGTCAGCTCAAGGCTGATCAAGACTTCAATCATCAAATGTCTACACCGTTCTAGGTCATTCTTGTATGTTGAGAGTACTATCCCCTAATGAACTGCAGATCTAGTGGTAACCTGTAAAATCTATTCCCAGGCTATTGGTAGTGGTTTATTGACCTTGCCGTGATGTTGTGGCCTTTGATACGTGGTTATTATAGTATCACACTGGAACATATTTACACTTCAATATGCCCATTCTGATGGAGACTGATGACATACAAGTTGCCATGTAATAACGCCATCATGGCAATCATTGTGCAAGTAACCAATTATCATTTAGTGTTGTTTATTTTTGATACATGTATCGTTCCTGTTCACATTACAATAAGGTTAACCCTCTGCAGACCAACAATATCATTCTGTGAGTGCATTCACTCATAATTTTCCAAACCATGATTTGTTGGTGTATTATCGACCCACTGAAACACTGTCCGCGATGACTGAGTGTTACCAGCACATGCCTATCATATCCATTCCCTCCTACTGGATGGTACCTACATCATAGAAGCTCATCAACCAGTATTTGTAGGCCCGTCATGGTTTTTGGATCTAGACTAATAATGTCCATACCATCTGTGCTCACAAATTAATCACAACATCCGCTAGAAAGCTGTGTTTTTGTCCAACATGCGTTGCCAGAATATCTACTGCTCCTTCTGTGTTTGCTCGCATGCGCAGCCCGGAAGCTACTGTGTAGTTGCACATTCGCCAAACACAGACTTGAGTTTACAAATATTCTAGGAGGCATTCGTGTCAACCCTCCCCGCCGGCCAGGAGAACACAGGCAATGCTGGACAACGAAGAGACAAACAGGCCATGAATCAACGGGATGCAAATATCTGTGGATTCAGCGAGTCTCCGGGGCGAGAAAATGATAGCATTTAGCCTGTCAAAACAGGTATTTTGATACCTTGAACAATAAATTCAATTAGAAATTTTGCTCTGAACTTTGGAGAAGGCTTCATCAAAGTTCTGGTCAGTGAGCACATATTGTGATTTTGATTGTGGTTGATGATTCTTTTTGCTTGCATATTGTAGTTTTGAGATTGTGGTTTTTTTTTGTTTGCCTCTCAACATATAATTGCTTCTTCACTTTTTGCCTTTCAATACTTCCTTTTTCCTCTCTTGGCACTTCAAACCAGTTCGCCATACCAACACCTTCACTGTTAACAAACAAAAAACAATCAATCCTTCTTCTCCAAACTTCCCAACGTCATCTCATTCTCATCAACCAACACCAAAGGACACTCCCCCTCCCCCATCCAAACCTTATGATCCAAAGTATAACTCCGTATCTTCCTCCCGCCCCACCAATCCGCGTACATGATTTTATTCTCCGCAACCCTAACGTACTTGGCCACCTTATTATCCTTCTTATTCTCCTCCCCCGAACATAACGGAAGCATGTGCACCGTGAGCATCCCGTGCAAATTCCCGAAGACGATATCGGTCAATAATCGATCGCCCACCATGCACAGTTGGGAGGGATCGTCGACGCTCGGGAAATGATCCATGACCTCGTCCAATCCGCCGGGCTTTTTCTCCGAGTGTCGGATGACGGCTATGCCGAGCGCTTCCTCGATTTCCTTTCCGTCGACGAAGCCGGGATCGTCGTCGGTGCCGGCGGAGTTGGAGAGGATGGCGACGTTTTTTTGTCCGAAGGCGTCTAGGGCGGATTGGAGTCCGAATTTGGCGCGGGGGTGGAGGGTGTTTTCGTAGGGCGCCGTGAGGGTGTTGTCCTTGTCGAAGATTACGGCTTTGATGCCGCAGTGGTCGCGTAGGGCTTGGTAGTTCACCTCTGAGCTCATGATCATAAATAATATTATGATGGGCGTGTGCGTGCGTGTTGGTGTAGAGGTTGGAAGATAATGTGAGGCAAAGTAAGCACGAGGAAGAAAAAGAAAAATGAGTTATAGCTCTGAACATTTCCAATAGATAGCAAATGCCCGCATTAATATTATCACCTGCTGCAAAGAGGGCGAGGAATGATACCAAAACCATCACTCACCTGATACAGTGTCGACGAATACATGTGGAGCAGCCAAATACGGCCGTCTGACGACCGACGCCAGTGTAGTGAGTGCTTTCAGGTTGATGGATTGAACCATGGTTTGTCTATTCTCGTCGCTCGTGAGGATGTGCGCGGCGCCGACGGTGCTGTTAGTAGGTTGATTGTTGATTGTGTTGGCGTTTTATTATTACGGCTTCATTGTCATTGATGTTGTTGCCGTGAATATAATGGGAATATTATGGGGTTGGATAAAAGTTCAATAATATCGTTACCTGACTCTATTGATTATACTGAGTCACACCATCCCAATATCTTAATTAATCATAACCCTATAGCATGACCAACATAACCCCGACCGGCGACGACGCCCGACGCCCGAGACGCCGACGCACAATTCAGCTGAACCTCTGAACTTACTCCCGGCCGGCCGACGACAATGCGAATTGATAATGACGAGGACCATCATGGCGGCGGCGGGGAGACCTCGGAACACTAGTAACTAGCCCGACGGCCGGCTCTAAACTCTCCATCCCAAGGTCTGCGCCCATTATTTGACACCCAGCTCTAGTCGGACGAAACGTTTGACGGGGATTACAGCTCCTAGCGTCTATAGTGTTTGGATATCCATCCGTCGCATTGATCGATCATGGCGCCTCGTCGCATTGTATGTTGCAAAACCTGTCGGAAGAGGTTCACCACGGCTTCTGGTGAGTTTCATGCTTATTTCGTTATTCCATATTATGATGAGAACCATGCGATAGCTGACTCAGTGTATTACATAATATTATAATGCTATCAGGATCAACCCTCTGTCTATCATGTCGGCCAAAAGAGGTCCCCCGCCCGCAGTTAACGTACGGTGGAAACTCTTTGACGATCTCTCCCAGTAAGAATGAATACGATGCACAACAAATATGCAGCCATGCTAATCAAACAAGCAAAAATGATCCCGAAATGGAAGAAGGGAGAAATAATGATAATGGTGTGAGCAATGTCTCAACTGAGAGGTCTTGCACAGGGCAACAAAATAATGGCAATGGCATAATATCATGTACCCAATCAAATCAGTCTATTGGCAATGGGTTCGAAGATGTGCAACCTGAAGAGAGAAACAGAAAGGGATCAATGCAAATCGAAAGAAACAATGAAAGAAATCCATCAACTGCAGCCAATACTTACCTGTCGGCCACACAGGAGCAAGGGGGAAATAACGATGCTGCCACTTCAGCGGAGGTTTGCCATGACAATAAAAGCCTCCTGCCTCCACCAAAGTCCATCAATGATAATCACGTGGAGGATAATAGCATTATTCAATCGTGTTTCAATGGACAAGATCGTGATATGACACAGCAGCAGCAGGAGCATCGGCCTAGCTCAAAGAAGCAAAAGTTTGAAATGGAAAATGTTCCATCCGATGAGCCCACTTTTCAGGCAGATGCGGTTGCAAATAATAGCGGGGCAGAAGACGGAGAGGTTGGTGCAAAGGACGCGTCCCGAGTTTGTTCCGATATTATGCCTACGCACAAATCTTTGGATGATACCAAAGAAGCATGTAGTACTAGTGAAGGTGCAAGCAACAACAATGAACTATTATCATCGATGCAGCCTAAAGCTCGGGCCGATGAAAGATCAACGCTGATGCAAAAGGGTAACGAAACAATCATCTCATTACCCCCATTGAACAAGAATCCGACAGTGACAAACGAGAAAAAGAGAAAGCATTGGGATAACGTTTCTCCCGAGGTGTGTGAAGGCAATGGAAGACCCAGCTATCTTGATGTCCCGCAATCAGCGCATGTCAATACTGACCAGAAGGATGAAGATACTGCAATTCAAACATGCAATGATGGCCAAGATAATAGCATGGCACATTACGAACAGCATCACAGTTCAAAGAAGCAAAATATTGAAGTCGTAAATGGATTGTCAGATGCAGAGTCAGTAGTGCCGATTTTTCAGGCAGGTAGCATCTCAGCCAAGGATCATTCCACAATCGATGCTTTTGAAGATTGCTCCAAAGTCGTGTCTGTACGCAACTCTTTGGATGGTATCAAAGGCGGACCACATAGTTCGTTCAAAGGTGAAAACGTCATTTCGACTTCTAGAATACCAAGAGTGTCACTCAACAGCGCATTTAATGACAGTTGCAATAGCGGAAGTGATGATGAGATGGACATCATGATTGCGCAAGGGCCCATTTGGAAGTCACGCAACAAAGATCGCAAAGGAGCTACGAGCAATGAAGTGGATTGCATTGGCTCAGAAACCATGACATTTAATGAAGAGAAAGAAGATGGAGACTCCGACTCCGACATTGAATTTCTGGGCACCTCTTCAGAATCGCAGGTTATAAGCGGAACAATTCTATCAGATGTACAGCACAATAGAGATGATGATATTGATGACGCTAGTCCAGAAATTGGATCTCCGGTATCCAAGATGGTTTATGAAGCACGATACGAAGACGCTTGTCAAGCATGTAACATTGATNTGATGGAGAACCCACTCATCCTGATGGATCAGATCCAGTCTTCTCTGAAGTTGATACCTTCAACGAATATGGCAGTACTATGTCAGACGGTTTGAATTTAGCTGATAATGAGATCGAGATTTGCCACGATGTATCAGATACCAGTCGTCAACTCGCGTCACCAAACTCTCCCAAGAAAGACGTATGTTATATCTGTGGAGCTGATCTTACTCGTATCACCACGGGCTTGAAGGGAAGGGTGGCTCACATGAAAAGATGTTCTGCAAAATATGGCAAAGTTCTAGGGGGGCGTGATGCAATGAACAACGATGGAGGTTTCGATGCAGATTTTGTTGCAGCTGGTGCAGAAGAAGTGGCTGCAAAATCATCGGAAGCGAGATCAAAGCATGATGCTCCTGGTGTCAACAATCCTTATAGCAAAGACAATTGGCATGGAGATGCCAATTCTGAGCTTGAACTGAACAAACCCATGACACCAACAAGCACCAAGCCAAAGCAGTCAATGCTCAAACAATTTTTCAAGGCGCCAGTGCGATCTTTGACTAATGTACTGTTGGCAGGTGCTAAACAAGCTGCCAAGGGGAAAGCTATTGTAGCATCTCAGCAGGCAGCAGTACCAAAGTCTGGAAAGAAACCATACAGACGAGGCCAGTGGAATGCAAACAACAACCGAAGAAGCCAGAACTTGCCAGGTTTCAAGCGCATCACGGGAACTGACTTCGTATGCGATGGCTTTCACTATGCCAGAAGGGCGTTGTCGGAAAACTATTTCTTGACGCATTTCCATAGCGATGTAAGTGTTTATTTTCGTTTTATGGGCATGCACATGTGAATCATCATGATAATTATTCTAACGCATGCCCTCATTCTCTTTTTCGTTGGCAGCACTATGGAGGTATAACAAAGACTTGGAGTGAAGGGACTATATTTTGTTCGTTACCAACAGCAAATTTGGTATGTTTGGTTTATAACCCAAT
The DNA here is from genome assembly GCA_036939415.1 of Detonula confervacea. Lineage (NCBI taxonomy): Eukaryota > Bacillariophyta > Thalassiosirophyceae > Thalassiosirales > Thalassiosiraceae > Detonula > Detonula confervacea. Next base: position 8,344 of record JALLAS010000378.1, on the reverse strand, counting down.
GAACATAGTCTTTCAAGTTTAAGCATCATTCTAACCTGATTGAGCATCAACTAAAATGTGTTAGGTGCACCAGCAGCTTGGGGTAGACAAAAGGTGGTTACATCCAATCCCAATGAATTCACCAACGGTTATTGCTAGCAAAGATAAACCTGTCACTGTCACCTTGCTGGATGCCAATCATTGTCCCGGAGCTATCATGTTTCTATTTGAAGTCGGCAACAGGAAGATCCTACATGTCGGCGATTTTCGCTGGAATCGAGAAATTATGATGAAAATGCCTCAACTGCGTGCATTCAGCAACTCATCTCCTCGATTAGATGAGCTATTTTTTGACACGACATACTGCAATGAAAAATACGCACTCCCAACACAAGATGAAGCTATATCCGCAGCAATTGAAGTGGCAGAGAACGAAATGACAATTTCGAAGAAAGATATTAAGATGAAGACCCTCTTCTTGTTTGGAAGCTACACGATTGGAAAAGAGAAAATTTACTTATCTGTGGCAAAGCGCCTTAAAATGAAAGTGTATGTCGATGGTCGAAGGTACCGCATACTGTCTTCACTTGAATGGCCAAAAGAGAATATGCAAATATTCACTACGAAGAAGTCAGAGTCAAGTCTTTGGGTTGTACCATTAGGATCTGTCAATTTCAAGCAGATGAGAGACTACATGGATGAGGGCAATAAAAACAAGGCATTCGCAGCACCATATGGACGTGTTGTAGGCTTTCGGCCAACTGGTTGGACTTTCACTGCTAAAGACAAAAATCAACGGACACTCCCAGGTGGCAGGCCAAAGCCAGGTGGAAATCTCATCAGTAGCAAGACGAGTGGGAGATACAGTGTTCATGGGGTCCCATACAGCGAACATTCATCATTTCCCGTGAGTTTTGTGTGTGTACGCTTCTTTTCTTGACCTCTTATTATTCATAAATTATTCACACTTTCTCAATGTACCCTGATTTAATTCGTAGGAGCTTGTGGATTGCCTGAGGTGCCTTAAACCAAAGAAGATCATCCCAACTGTGTCTGTGTCAAAAAGTGAGGCGCAGATTGAGTTACTTTTGAATGCACTCCAAAAGTAGCATGATATTAAACGGTTGTTGGTTTCTATTCTGGAAGAGAATGGTTTGGTTTCGGAAAGAGGAAAATCATAAGATAAATCAACAGAAAAAAGGGGGTACGGACACGAAACGTTCTAGAGGTATAATTCGAAGACCCACATTACCAACAACAACTGGATCCTCGAAGTTAAGAGTCTGATGGACGCTTTAATTATAATTATGATAACATTATGACCACAGCAATAATTTGAGGCAGTGTTGCCACTCGAAACTACGTTAGGCGAAAATTGGCCAGAGACAAGGCACTCTCTACTTTCCACCCCAGTCTCGCTACCAGTATTTGACAGCACAGCCATGGGATCATGATTTTTCTTTATCATGCCTCTGTCGCATTGGTTGTATGATACAAGCACTCTCTGCCATGCTTCCTACCCCGACCAGTCTCAGTACTAGTATTTGACAGCGCAGTTTTCTGTTGGCCGGCCGGCTGTATGATACCAACTTCTTTCGAAAGATATGATATCTTGGCGATGAAACCACGTATTCCACAACTAGATTAGTACCATAACACCTCGCCATTTTTACGCTGACGTCACAAACACCAGCATTCATCGATTGCTTCATCCTCGCGTCGCGCCTCGCTCACTCATCGACAACATCACGCTACACATCATTACAGATTGCCATCTATTGCCACTCGTTTCATCTTGTGTTTGCCAATTAATCATGACGACGTCTGCGCAAGCTACAGTGTTGCCCCTCCGCCAAGGCTATATTGTGGCTGCGGTTTGGGCCCTAGCATTGGCCGGTGCCCCTCTATCAACAACAGCATTTGTCCAANGATCATGTGAATGGATTGGTACAGTGGTTACCAATCCATAACTGAGACTGTGCCCCGTTGTACAATTCCCAGTTCGAGCAACTCTTTCGAGTGTTGTTCGAATCTGGGTGGAAACCCTGTTGAAGCAGTCTCGACACCAATTCAAGCCACAGATCTCGATCTTGCTCGACGAACGACGTTACATTGTGTGTTGTGTTCGTCCCGTCAACCGTCGCGCCACGCACGTAGGAATTAGTACTTGATGGGTGTTTTTATTTATTTATTTCCCGCCCAGAACCTTATACCTCCATTCCTGTTAAAGCCAATATCATCAAGGAGTTCAATTGCCGTTGATGTCAGAGTTGTCATGTTCCATCGTTGACGCTGAGGAGTACAAGTCCATTTTCTCAAATGTTCATCCATTGAACGACCTGAACGACAGTGGCCATGTTCATTCTTGTACTCAATAAGTTGATTGTACCTGCGCAACCACCACTGGTCAATTTCGGTATTGGTATTGGTCATCAAACGCTCGTGTTGTTCCTTCTTCAGCTTTTCACCAGACTCAAGAAGATGCTTCAAATTTTCTTTTCAAGATCATAAACCGCATTACGACAAACAGGACATAGGAACATATAATCTAACGACCACTCTTGAATATTGATTCCAACGCATGCGCTAGCACGACCACTGTATGAGCAAGGCATACCTTTGATTCTCACCAGGGAGGGTGTACCTGGACATCGTCCATCTCTTTCCATCGACGTTGGCTTGCCCGGGCCTACATCAATCCGGGGCCCAGTCTTGCTTGCATGTGAGTTTCGCACCAATGAATCAAAACAAACTCTACCCAATCGGAGCCTCAAGTATATCGCTTCGACTGTACCAAGCCCTCGGCCAATTCTAGCGGCTATCATCAAGACACCCTCAAGTACAGGTGTCATGAATAAATCCTTTTTTGAAGCTAGTAGCCGGGCATACCTAAATGATCCACCTGGATTGTCGAGAGTGCCGCCAAATCCTGTTACATTCATGAAGAATGTCTTGAGAATTTTTCTCAAACAGTCAAGATCTTGCCCAGAAACGATTGTGGCCTCGACAAGCAATGCCGTTGTCGTAGTCATTCGCTTTGCAGTTTTGGCCCTCCTTGCCACTGACCTTCTGCTAAGACGAGAGGCAGTATTATGTTTCTTTGGCTCTTCCACGATTGTGAAGAAAGAAAATGTGATCATATAGTGTGGGCCGCTGGGTGTCTCCACCACTGTACAGGCAAGATTTCCGTCAGAGTCATATTGCTCGTGAGATATGCATTCTTCTGGAAAGAGGCACCAAAATGCAGTTGGTTCATACTTTCGGATCATATTGAACAAATGAAACTATAGTACAATGAGTGACTCGCAGTCTTGGGTCCGCTTCTTGTCTAGAACTTTCACTCCTCCTGAAGCGAGAATCTCATCCTCAGGAGGCTTTTAGCTACTGCAATTATCAGACTCTTTATCAAACGTACCGATGATTTGACAAAGCACAGCATTCACGTTTTCCGGAAGCTCTCCATCATCATTTTGCTGTAAGGTAGATGGAGTCAAAACTTGATTAATACGCTCGATGATGTTGTCCATCTCAACTTTCCTGCCACAATATTGAACTGCATCGACGTAGTGTTCAAGCATGTCACTATGACCAAAAACCTTCTGAATCAAGCTCCACTTACAGAACTCATCATTCACAGGCAAATCACGGAGTCTGTCCTGAAGTAGCTCTCTTTGTTCTAATGTCAAGGTCGAGCAGTTCTTGAGGTCTTCTAAGTAGATACAGAATGTTGGCCAAGTTGCAACAGAGTGAATCTTTTTGATCTTCTTCAAAACATTGACGGCGTCTTGATTATATGCTTTCGGAAGAGCAACGACATTATCTATTTCATCACTTGGTAGTGTGGTGAATGCCTCAAAGATTTGGCCAATGTGTCCTTTGTGGCAAGCTGCAACGCCCATTTCAATGAATTGTCGGCATATGGCATCAATGCGCTCGTCTTCTCTACTCTCATGGAAATGAAGGAAAGGCGTGTTTAATCGCAAAGCTTCTTCGAGGTAACATCAAAACTCTGGTCAATACATGATATCTCTACACTCGGTAGTATCATAGAGTTGAAAGCCAGCAAGGTTGGGACCAACATCAACACCCTCGGGAATCTGCTCTTCCATTCGTATAGGAAGAGAACGAGATGATTGCCCGTACTTACTTTCCCAGAGTCTTTCCCAGATTGCACAAAGCTCATACACTCCACCATCTTCACCAATGTCATGGGCGAGTTGTTTTCTGATGATGGAATATTTCTTCAAATACTCAGGAAAAGTGCCAACGAAACTATTGGCCATTGAATCTACCAAACGGAGATGTTTCTCATCTCCCATATTTTCCGTCATGTTCAACATGCAACCAAGTCGTTTGCTCGCATCAGTAAGCGGAACACGAGGAAGTGGTTTCTTCAAGTAAGAGGAGTGCCATCTAATTGCATCCAGCTTGATTCTGTTGCGTGATAAATCGCTGGGTTGTTTCATGCAGGTGCCTTGAGGGGCACAGGCGGATTGTGTGAAGGTAATATCCGTGGTATTGTTCATCTTTCTCTTGCGTGAAACAATGTTGGGTTGTTCCAAGCAAGTATCTTGAGGGGCATAGGCGGGTTGTGTGTTGGTAATGTCCATGAAAGCCGTCATTTTTCTCTTGCGAACGGGGTGAGAGACACGTTGAAGTAGGGCTCGCATCTTTGAATGTTCTTCTTTGTTGTTGTAATCGATGGTGCACGAACGAAGGTTAGAAAGACAACGAGGCGGAATAGCACCGCCTCCAGTAGAAGAAAAGAGCTGCCGTTTCAGATGGTAGGAAGAGTTCCGATGGTAGCAAGAGTAGGCGAACATGATAAAGCAAGTTAAAGTGGGTGAAAAAAGGAATGAAGTGAAAATCATGAACGTCCAAGAGGATCATTATGTGAGGTTGTGTGATAGATACTTGATGTTAACTGGTTGGGTACCAGGCAATGTCAATGGCAACGGCAACGAAAACGGCAACCATTATGGTTGCGTGATAGATACTTGATATTAACTGGTTGGGTATCAGGCAATGGCAACAACAACAAAAACGGCAACGGCAACCATTGTGATAGATACTTGATATTAACTGGTTGGGTACCAGTGAATGGCAACGGCAACGAAAACGGCCAGAACTATCAAAATTACACAAGACTGTACCACGACTATCAAAATAACACAAGACAAGGGACTGGTAGGGTATCAAGACGATCAAAATTACACAAGACTTATTCATGTCATTGTCAAGGATAGGTTGGTAAAGTACCACGAATATCAATTTGGTATCCACCGAGCGCTGAGATGGGATACCGTGATGTGAGAGCATAGGGCTGGTCAAGGATACCTTGTGGATAACCCAATTTTTGAAGCTGATCGCCACCATCGTGTCCGAAACTACACAAGACGAATGACCATGACGATGTCTGCGCAGGCTACAGTGTTGCCCCTCCGCCAAGGCTATATTGTGGCTACGGTTTGGGCCCTAGCATTGGCCGGTGCCCCTCTATCAACAACAGCATTTGTCCAACCGGGAACTGGCATTTTCGGACAACATCCCATATCATGCATTGACGTGTCAGCAAACTCGCGACGGTCTAAACGTTTCCCAACAATGTCATTGTCCGCCTCGACGACAAAGGACGAATCCTTCAACGAAAAAGCCTTCGAAACCGATCGCCTCACCAAAGATGCACAAGCAATGGACTCCATGAAAAAGGAGGCCACCTCCGAATACTCCAAGCTGCGAACCCCCTGGAAATGGAAAATTCGCAAGGCCGTATGGGATTATCTTGAGGAGAAAGATTATGCACAATTCCCACGACCGGTACATCATCGCATTCCCAATTTTATAGGTGCGGACGAGGCTGCGGAAAATATGGCAACGCTGCCGGAATTCCAAGCAGCAAAAATGGTCAAGGTGAATCCGGATACGCCTCAGCGGCAGGTGCGGCATTTGGTGCTGGAAAATGGAAAGACTTTGCTGACTCCACAGCCGAGATTGCGTACGGGCTTCTTTTCTACGCTGAAGCATTGCACTGAGGCGATTCCGTCAGATGTACCAATTCAAACCTTAACTTCCTCCAAGGGTGCAGCAAAGAATGGCACGCCAATCACATTGTACGAAAAATATACTGTTGATTTGGTCGTTGTTGGCAGCACTGCCGTTTGTCCTACCACGGGAGCACGTGTAGGAAAGGGAGAGGGTTTTGCTGAGCTTGAATGGGGCATACTGTCGCAGCAGGGTAATTTAGATGCTGAGAATGTGTTGGTTGTAACTACTGTGCATGATTGCCAGGTATATGATGGAGGAGTTGAGGAGCCATGGAAGAGTTTAATGAAGCAGCTAAAGGAAGAAGGTGATGTAAACGATGGTACATCTTCAGAAACTCCATTTGGAGCGCTGACACAACATGATGTACCAGTAGATATTATTGTCACTCCTACGCAAATCATTCATGTATCCAATCGTCTTCCCAAACCATCCGGCGTGTATTGGGATCTACTGTCTCCGCAAAAGCTGGCACAAATTCGTGTATTGCAAGAATTGAAAAAGACGACAGAAGAAGAGCTTGGAGAGACATTGCCTAGTGGACCAGACGAGGTATTGCCTCCTACGGCATCGCGGAAGGGAAGAGGAGGTGGTGGTAGGGGCGGAAGAGGCAGGGGTAGAGGCCGCGGAGGTGGAAGGTCTGCTGGAAGGGGTTCGAGAGGAGACGGAAGAGGGAGACAGTGATTATAGAGTTTCAATTGAAGAAGACAAAATATGAAGAAAGAGGCATGGTATCGACAGAAGAATAACCTACAATTTGTAGCCTCTCTATAAAGGGCGCGTGTTCAACTAAGCAGATTTCCAAACGATGAGGAACTGAGGTTCAATACGAAATATTTGATGTCTGCATGGATTACTTGATAGGATGTGTGTGATCATGCCCTTTTTATTGCCACGCATCTCTGTATGGGCAGGGGGTCAAATAAGGATGTTAGTTGATGAGCAACTTTTAGATGATTAACCAACTATCGCCCCAACGTGACACAATAGAACCTCTGGATAAATTGATGAACTTGAACAGTAGAAATAGAAGGAAATGCCAAAAATAGATTGGCACTATCCGAGACACAGAAATCTCATATCAATGACAAACTCAACAGCGATCCTACCGCCGAGAAGATTCTGCCAGCTCTACGATATGCAGTCATGCAGACTGGATTTAATAGGTAAAAAGGTTCTGGATTCAACATGGGTGTGGAAGCACTTCCGAGACTACCTCTCAATTCTGTAACCAGATGTAATCAAAAACAGACCAAAAGATCTGACTAGCTTCGAACTGCCAAAACTCCTCAGCTGGTAATGCATGGCGTCTATTTTCTGAATGCATATTTCCACAACTGTCATGATGCAGCCAGGAAGTGAAATGATGCTGTGTGGATACAGGTGAATGCACAAGATAGAACTCGAAATGATTCAGAATGCCCCGTGATTGACGAACTCGGCTTGTTGCGCATCTTGGAAAATGACGTCGTTCATTGGTATTACGTATTACCTACCTTGCATTTACCGAGAATATTTGTAGCAGGTTGTGATTCCAATGATTGATGATCTCAATAGATCTCAATAATTCCATTGCTCCTATTAGTAATTGGTACTACGACCGAGTTTGAGATGTTTGACTGGCGATACCGAACGCACATTCTTAATTCGCTGCGCCGAAAGCGTAGACAGTAAGCATGGTCAAGTTCAAGTCTTACCTGTAGCTACGTTCTCAACAGACTTGCAACGTACCAGCAGTGCCAGCATGCTACCAGATGGAGCTCAACTTGGCTCAACTTGGCTCAACTTGTTGTAAGTCGCGGGAATATCGTGGCTATCGAATATGGTTGAGCATGGTTTGCGTTGGAGGCGCTGTGCAGTCTCTACACAAGAAATATAAGTTCGATATAAGATACCATATTCGATATGCTTTTGACCGTGCTCTATTCTAGATTCCGCCCGTTGCGATAGCGTGGTATGATCAACCTTAGATCAACCAGGGATTAATTCAGCTATGACATACCCAATTCCACGCCCGGGCAGCCCGAGTGAGCTGAACATCAACCAGGTCGACAGTAGGGGGAGAGCAGATCAGAGCTGGCGTCGGGGCTTCGGACCGTTTTTATCTTCACCATCACGGTGTCTTGCCATTGGGTCTTGCCAGTCTTGCGAAGCTCAGCCCCGGCCGTTTCCAGCCGTTTCAGCCGTTTTTTTTCGTCGTCGTCGCGCGCCATTATTTTCATATCACGAACCACACTTGAAAGTATGGGCTATGGTTTTCAGTCATGTCAAAATTCATATGTCCATGTGCATCTACTCATAATGAATCGAAATCACAAACATC
>JALLAS010000377.1:0-13814 GCA_036939415.1 Detonula confervacea | reverse complement strand
TCTCAAAAGATGCAGGCTTGCATCTTCTGTCTCAAAAGACCTGAAATTTGTAGTAAGGTAGCCACAGCCGAACGATATCTGATATCTACCCAACACCCAATACCCGAGAAAATCAGCTCGGGTGTTGGGTATCTACCTGAGCACCTACCAAGTAAGTGCAAAACCTTGGTCGGGTGCCACCCGCCACCTAGGTAGGTACCCACCCGAGCGAGTGCAAAACCTGTCGGGTGCACAACCCTGAGATGAGGATACGCTTCGCCCCTCGCGGGCTGCGCGCTGCGTCCCCCTCGAGGGTTGCGCTGCGCGCCCCCCCCAATATCTCCAAATTAGCATCTGCGTGGGCCCGCCAGCCACCCGAACGCACGGGTGAATAAAAATTGCAGCTGGACCAGCAGAGCTGACGTCAGTTTGACCGTGCGTGGTTCAACGTGGTGAAAATGACGGTACTGACGTGGCGTCAGATCAGTCAGACCACGTCAGACATGTCTCCCAAAAAGAAGTTCAAGTTTAGCTAGATCAAGATAGACAACAGATTATGAATTCCTGCCGTTACGTACTACATAAGAAATAGTACTGCTGAAAACCTACTCACTATCTACCTTCATGCATAAGGCAGGGTCTATGTGATGATTATTTGTCTATTACTAATAATGCCACATAGTAATATTATGCAGCACCCTGTAAAAGTTCCTTTTCTTTCGCACAGGTAGGCGCACCTATCGTACAGCCAGCCAGCTACGAGCGATACATCGTGCGTACCATACCTCTTCAAATCAAACTTGAAGAGACGGCGCGCGACGAAAGAATCCATTCCACACGTCTCATTGCCAGTCTCATCGTCCGTCGTCGACAAAATATCGCGAGTAGAGACAATACGAATCAGAATTGATGAAAAGCGAACAACTCAACATCAACCTTGCATCACCATCAATTTCAGGTGTACTCGATTACTTGCACAGGACAACGGCAAGGGCATCTCTCAAAACGGCGAGGACGGCGACCACCCACGGATAGACCGAGAATAGACTATCTTATCATCAATGCCCATGGCTCAGCACGACCGTTCCTCCGAACTAGTACTCGAGCATGTCGTCAGCAAGGGATCCTTCGGCAAAATCTTCCGCGCCCGGTACAAGGCCACGGGAGCCATTGTGGCCGTTAAGATCGCGCCGGAAACGGACGAGGTCTATAACGAGATCAATTATTTGGCAAAGTGCAACAGTCATTTCGTAATCGGATATTTTGGTAGCTTCGTTTGCGGGAGTGAGATGTGGGTTATTACCGATTATTGCGGCGGGGGATTTGTGAGCGATTTGATAGAGGAGGCTAAGAAGAGTAGCGATTATTATTCTTGGCCCGAGGAATGTATTCGGGCAGTGTGTGCGGGGGTGGTATTAGGATTAGATTATTTACACGATGAGGGGTTTATACATCGAGATATTAGATGCAGCAGTATTTTGGTGACGAATGCTGGGTACATCAAGCTTACGAGGCTTGGCATTAGTGCCCCACTAGATGAGATTGCAAGGAAACCAACGGTTGTGGGAAGCCCATTATGGATGGCGCCAGAAGTCACCAAGGAAGGATACTATGACGGTAGGGCAGACGTTTGGAGCTTGGGCATAACGACAATAGAAATGGCGGAGGGCAAGCCTCCACATTCCAGCCTCCAACCTGCCGAAGCTGTGTTTTTAACCGCATCAAATCCAGGTCCAACTTTGGCTGACCCTGACAATTGGGACCAACAAATGAATCAATTTATCAGTTGCTGTTGTAAAAAGGATCCTGCTGAGAGGACTGACTCGAGAACGTTGGCATCCCATATATTTGTGAGAAGTGAAGTAAAAAAAGGCCGGGCGAATTCACCATTATTTCCATGGCATTTAATACCGAAAGAGCAGAATGGTAATACATGAGAATCTATGTTTCAAACAAGAAAATTATGGTGCTCGGAGGCCGCAACGTGTAGCAACTATTCCCCAGGCAGATCTGCATTAAGTCAGACATGTCATCTAGAGTGAGAGATCGACTCTTGGAAGCACTACGGCAGAGTTTGATATCTGAGTGTATTGTCTGTGTTCAAAGGTCAAGTCTTATCACCCATGTATTCGAATGGTGAAGAAAGCAACAGACAACCATGTGCACCAGCATCAGAAGGAGTTGTACATTTCTACCCATGGTTGTGCAGGTTTGGTCATTTGTAAATACACCAATGCATTTACACTGACAATTTGATATCATGTTGCCAATAAGTAATTGAGTTTCTTCAACTGATATGCTACGAAACCTCAATTTATGATGTACACTCAAATGCATTTTACTAGCTTCCCTCATGCGATTTTGGATAATTGGTACATTCATGCAGACTCATGCCCAAAACCAAAATCTACCCGCCCAGGATTTATCCAACACAGATATCAGACAGATATCACACTAACTGTGATGAAGGAAAAATCGAAATTATTCTTGATTCTACTTTTACATACAATACAATAGTACCATACTGAGGAAAAGTGAAATGTGACAATGATTGGAATGAGCACAAGCCTCCGGAGAGAAAGTGATCCCACTTAGATACCCACACACTTTCTGGATCAATTAGATAGGCGCCACAATTCTTGGCAGCGGTCACTTCAAATTCAAACCTTCAACCAAATCTTGCAATAATAACAATATTCTTATGTACAAATATTGACGACTATCTTACAGGGTGTCAATGGTTATTGTACCCCCAAAGTTGCAAAAACTTTCTAAAGTTGGTGTGAGGAGCTTCAGTTGGAAATAAAACTTGGAGCCACCTCTAGTGATGAATAACCCACTTCAGATCAAAAAGGACACTTCAGCAATAAACACTGATTAGGTCTCAAAACTGGACAGGGCAAAATATACAATATCAAAATTTCTCAAAACCGTTCTTCTTCATGTGCATCGTTCAAAAAGGTTCAAAACTGTAGGCACGATTGAGGCCAAAATTGAGCAGCATTGCATCATCTCAGCTAAGCATGCAACAGCTCGAGAGACTCTCCTCGGCCACAGAAGCTGGGTCATATTATCTCCTCTCCGCCCCCTTTCTTGTTAAAGGTAGAAATGCTACTCTTGAAACTAGTCCTGGCAGTTTCGAACATGATCGTCGCTCGCTCAAACTTTTGCTTCCGAATGGAGTCATTTCGTCTCTGCTTGACTTTCTGCAAAGTTTTCATGGTGGATCTAATCTCATGACGCGAGTAGCCAGCCTCGAGGAGCATCTCTTCTCGTACTCTTGGGGCGATGTGGAGCTCGTCCCTCTCACGTCGAGCTCCTGGCTCAATTCGCATGGCCTCGTACGAGGCAACGTCAGAAACAAGCGTGTCCTTGAGATTGTACCTCCAGCCGAGACCGATCGGAGGTCCCGAAGTCGTGGATGGATTGTCGCTCAGGATGGTGGGATACATCCGAAACTCGACTCGATCAAAACGAACCGTGTTCTTGAATGTAGGACGGGAATAATGCTGCGATTGTGTTAAGTGGTTGTCGAGCTGGTGGCTCCTTGCCAATGATTCATGCTGATTTTTAACCGCTAAACAGCTCTTGAGAGGCTTATTGGCTAAATACTGGCAACTGCCGTCGTGGCCGAAGAAGTCAACGCACGAATCAACTGTGCCGATGGTTGTACCACTGCACCTGAGCCCCTCTTTCTGTCTTGGAGAAACCTTTGCCATCGTACCAAATGCTTTCATCACTGGAAAAAGGAGATGTATTGTAGAGAGTAGGTATTGCTCGCCTTGATGATTCGCCTTTAATTTGAACAGTGTCCGCTCTGGCTGGCCACTGTGGTTGGTTGCTCTGCGGGTTGCTGCGCGCTACAATACAATACGATGCAGCTCTGCAAGCTTCTGCAAGACACCACCACCACCACTCTCTTTTGATGGGTTCGATAGACTCATTCGACGTTCAACGCGAATGAGAATAGCCTGAGATAGCCTGTCAAATATTCTCAGAGTAGTCGAAAGAGGTTTACATCATTCAATTGCATTTGGGAAGGCAAGATAATTCAAAATTCGCAGCATTCCGACAGATTCCGACAGATTCCACGAGACAATTCACCCCGTCCCACCTATTGTACCTTGCCGCGATAGCATGTCGGCGGGGATGGCACTTGATCTTGGTGCTGCTAGCTATGCGTGCCTTGCATGCATTGCGCCTACGACGATACATACCTGCTGCCGCTTTTCCAAACGGAACCAAGGACACATCATAATATATCCACAATACAATACTCCTACAATTACAATACCATGTGCAATACCTTGACCTACCTTGACCCTCCTGCCTTGACCTAAAATATCTCCTCCACACCACACATTCTCTCACCAATCAAATTGCCCCGTACTTTAGTCATTACGATACAAATCGTATAATTGTTTTAAAACGCCTTACATACCAAAGAGTGAACCATCAAGCAAGCAAGAAGCGAGTGTGACATCCCAGTCATAATCCCGGTGACACCACGACACGGGACACGGGATACGGGACCAAGTGGACGGGACCCAGAACCACGATTATAGTACGCAACAACCGTATGGTAGGTATCAGTAAGATTACTAACTTGTGATCATAGATTTTATCTGTTGATAAAATGACAAACTGATAGAATAATATTTATAGCAACAATCAGTACGAAAATTTCTTACACGTGTGTCTGGTAGTAATAATTTACTAATAAACATTATATTCTACCATAACCCTACCTCACAAACCCCTCGGCGCTTCCGGCGCTTACCTACGATGCACCCCCCCCCACAAAATAAACAAAGTAAGAGCTGAACGAAGACAATGGAAGGAACCATGTCGTCCACCATGGCGCTATTCGTTCCCCAATGGCCATCGGCAGACGATGCCAACGACGCCGACACCAATGCGTTCGGAAGCAGCAGCAGTGATACCAACGGTGATAATAACAGCGACACCGAAAATACAAACAATAGCGACGCCGAAATAATGACGATGAACGGCGCTACGAATAAGGAAACCAATGATGGTGCAGCAGCACCAGCACTAGCACCATCGGCAGAGGAGGATGAAACCCCCAACGATGATGGAATCGATGGGATAGAATTAACCCACGATCCTCTCACGGGCAACATTTCCGTCTCGAACAGCGCCGACGCCGACGACGTCGACGATGACGGGAATAATAATAACGAGTCCGCGGAGCACCAATGCCGACTGTGGTCGCAACAAACCGCCGACAACCACGGCGACGACTCGGAGGAGGAACGAACCGACGACGACGCCGCCGCCGCCGACGGAATCGAAATAAACGCCCCGTCGGCCTTCGGGGACATTTGGTCCACCGAAGCCTTCGCCTTCGACGCCCGCTCCCCCCTCAAGGACCTCCTCGATTCCGACGACTACGCCCTCCCCGAACTCTTGGCGCAGGAGGAATTGCTCCAGGAATTGCGCGGCTGCGAGGCCCGCCTCGTGGAATACTTTCAAAAGGAGGAGGTCGTGGCCGGGTTGGTGGATTGTTTGATGGTGGAGGTTCCCGGGGGGAGTCGGGAGGAGTGGTGCGAGGAGGAGGAGGGGAGGAGGAGGGAGCGGGTCAGGGAGGAGGAGGAAAGGGAGGAGGAGGCTGCCGCGGCCGTCGCCGATAATGGCGCGTTGCCGAGGACGCCCGGCGCGACGGTCATGGATGCATCCTCCCCCAAGCAGGCGGATCCTATGGTTGAGTCCAAGTGGAATTCGCCGGAGCATCATCGTAATCGTCCGCAGCCACAGCGGGAGGGGGATGGCGGGTGGCTGTGCAATTCGCCTGTCAAAGAACCCAAAGCGGCAACGGAGGAGCCACAACGAAGTCCGGGGGAGGAGTACGATTTGAGATTCATCCGATATCCCTACATGGCGTGCGAGGTGTTATGTTCGGAAGTGGGTGCCACTTTGGATGTGCTGGTCGATGGCTACATTGATGATGTTGTGATAGAGGACGAGGATGACAGCATGCTGGGTGACAACATCATGAGGGAAGGCATGGGCGAGGCCAAGGAAATGAAAATGGAAGATGAGTGCGAGGGCATGCCAGCCTTTGGTGCAGGATATGTCATTGGACATATAATTGCAGGGGCAACCCCCAATTTGGCTTTGGGAAATTTAACCGTCCAACTCCCCCCGCGAATGCCCCTCCAGCAAACCTTCGAAGCGCACCTAACCCAATCCCCATCCTCCCCAATAATACTAACGGAACCGCCGACGCCCCAACTCACTCCGAAACAACTTCCGCAGCGAAGGATACTCGACCTCCTCTTTGGGGTACTCCTCAACGCCCCTGCCTCCACGCTGGACGATCGTCGGGCCGGATATTTTGAGAAAATGTTGAATATTCTTTATAGGAGGAGGAGTCAGGCCATGAGCGATTACATGGATACGGCGCTGATTGTTACGAAGGAGAGTGCTGGGATGGCCAAGGCCATTTTGGGCAAGAGTGTTGCAGTAACGGTACTGCAGGGTCAGGAGGAGAAGGGCATGATGTCAAAGGAGGATGATGATATGGAGGGCATGTCGAAGGAGGAGTGCGGGGAAGGTGCTGCTGTTGCAAATAGCAATGAGAGTGGCGACAAGAATGGCGACAGCATTGAGAAGAGCACGTCATATGTCTCCCTTTCGCGAGGGCTATCTACCCCGGAATCAATGGAAGAAGGTGAAGCCAACAACGCCAATGACAACACCGGCAGCAACAACAACAAAAGCGCCGATCAAACATCGGCAAAATTCCCCTCCCCAAACGCCCCCCCAATGCTAATGTGCGCCCTCTTCGACCACCTCCACTCCTACTCCATCATGCACATCGTCCAACGATTATTGTTGCCCTCTCCCATGAGGGCGCAGCACGCCAAAACCGAATCTGCAACAACCACCGATAACAACAACGGTGCATCCAACGGTCAAATCAACAATGGCACGGAAACGAACAATCCCGAAGAGGACAATGCCCACTCGGCAATGAACAATCAATTCATGAACGCCCTCAACACCATGAACGGCGGAAGCGCCCCGGAGGACGACGACGACGACGAGGACGATATGGAGGAGGATGATGATCCCATGAGTCATATATTTCAATGCACGTGGAGCGGGAATGAAGCGGCGGTGGAATTGTTGTTGAGGAGGTTGGAGGGGGAGGATGGTAGTTTTTTGAGGGGGTATGGTTTCCCGGTGGGATACGATGTTGATAGTTTGACATTGGAAGAAGAGAAGGAAGGAGTAGCTGGTGAAGAAAAAGAAGCAGAGGAAGAAGCGGAAGAGGCGGCACTGGCATGCTCGCAACACGCCTCCGAAATCCTCATTGCCATCATCCAGCACTCCTCCCTCGACTCTCCAGTCATGATGTCTCTATCCACTGAGCCATCCTTGAAACGGATCGTGGAGCTGGTCGCGCCGCCGTTGCCCCCGTCGCCGGAGCCGGATGTGGAGTCGTTGCCGGAGTTTTGCGCGCACGAGAGCGGAATGACGTGCGCTATTACGGTATTGGAGAGTTTGGTATTGCAGTTGGGCGGGTATGGCGCCGTGGTTTGCGCGTCGGAGGATGGCGGAGATGTGATGGGAGGAGAAGGCGGAGACGGCGGGCCGTCTTTGCCACTATCATCTCTGAGCGAGATTGGGGGACCCCACACTCCCTCCTCAACCAATGGCAAGGCATTGACCCCTTTGTCCGCCAACACATCCGCCCTCCTCTGCCACATACCCGCCCTCTTAAAAAGGCTATCGATCCTTCTAACCCATCCGGTAACTCAAACGTGGACCACCCCCGCCCAGTACTCTACCAGCACCCATCCCTCCCGCCCCCTCCTGGGCACCTCCCGTCTACGAATCCTACGCCTCATCGAATCGCTAGTGCTACTAGGGGATGCCACCGTGGATGCTCATTTACTCAAATCGGACGTGTTGCAAAAGGCATTGGAATTGTTCTGGCAATTCGAATGGTGCAGCATGCTGCATCAGAGCGTGGCCAATTTGTTGGTGCATGTCTTCGAGGGGGGAGAGGTGCGGTGGGAGCTGCAGGAGTACTTTTTGGGACGGTGCGGTTTGTTGGAGAGGTTGATGGATTCGTTTGGGAGTGACAAGGTTGATGATTCTGGAACAACGGGTGCTGCTGTTGACGCTGATGTCGCCGTTGCTGAAAGTGGAACCAATCCGGCTGCCGGAAACGGCAACGACCCAATCTCATTGGATATGGAAAATAGATCGGAGGAAACCAGCCCGAAGTATGGCGAGGTGATGCTAGCCATGAAAAACATGTACTCCGAAGGGAACGCTTCCTCTTCCATGGAAAGCGAGGATGGAAGCAACGAAGATGTAGTGGACAATACCAAAAATGCGCGAGCAGACGACGATACCGCTGATGCTGATGCTGATGCTGATGCCGTCGTACCTGTGTCGGAGGATGATGTGGACTCGGCCATGGAGAAAGAATGCCAGGACATCGGTGGCGAACCCATGATGGGCATGTCCTCCAAAGAAGAGGTTGGTGCACCGCACGAAGAAGCCAACGATGATTCGATAATCGAAGCCAAAGAGGACGAACCCACTTATCTGATGACCAACAACTCTTCCGTCTCTTTGGTCGATGCTGAAAGTGATCATGGAGTTGGTGGCGCAATTCCTGCCGCAAAGACAGTCTTTCGAAAAGGATATATGGGACACGTCATCATAATCTGCCAAGCGCTGGTCCACGCTTGCAATGCCAATTCAGCTCCGGAGGAAACGAATGATCTCAATGTGGAAGACAATAATGTGGAGGAAGAGGACGATGGCTTCCCCCCCATAGAACAGTCAAACTCCCCCTTATCATCCTCCAGCCTCGATGAAATTTGCACGACAGCCAGTTTTGAATCCTCCGCCGTTTTATCTTCCCATGGTGCTCATCAACAAAATGACGACTCGTCGTCTTGCGGCAAGAAGCGGAAGGATCGATCTCCCATCAGAGATGGAACCGATGATATTAAACGATTGGCAACTCCTCCGGCAAGTAGCGATGGTGACGTGTTTGCTTCTCCCGCATCTCCGATACCCAAGGTGCCATCGTCGCCCACCCATGCTGCGCAAGCTGGTGATGTTCCTCAGTGGCCATACGATGATGACGGAGCCATGGATTCCAAAGAAGCAGACAATGCTGAGAAAGAGTCAATATCCATGTACCACATCTTTAAGAATCATCCGGTGCATGACAAATGGCAAAATTTTATTAACTCAGTACTGGCCAGTGAAATGTCTGTCCAATCCACGCCATTGGGGGGCAATCAGCAACAACAACAGGCTCATCAAAACCCTGCTAGCCCTGTCGCGAACAGCAATGATCTGGCTAGCCAAATAATGCAACACCTCAACATGAATGACGACACTGACCTGCTAGGAACTGTTGACCAGAGCGGAGCCTCTTCCTGCGTCGACGCAATAGGGGGCATGATCGTGGGAGAGATTGTCATGGACGAGAATGATTTGGACATTGCAGCGAGCATGATGGAAGCATTGAGCCTTCCGAACAATGGCGGTGGTAATGCACAGGATGGCATGTCTTCTCAAGCCGGACACGGGGGCCATCGCCGGCGAAATCAGCGGGGCGTCATCAGCTCAGCGGGATCAGAAAATGGCTCTTCCAGCGGTGGGATTGGTAACTTTGGTTCGGTCATTCAGCAACCTGGGGGGTTCAAGGATTACATCTACGACGATCCTCTGGGTGGGGTCCATCCCTTTGGCAGCAACGAAGATAGTAGTGATGAAGAGGAGGAGACCAAGAACTCGGGGTCCAGCAAGGATGATTCTGAGGAAGACGGGTTCATGTCCGATGCCATGGTTGTGTCGAGAGATGGGGATGTGTCCAAGCAAGTTAGTGACGGTGACAACAAACAGAATGGAAGCATCCAAAAGTCAGGGTCTACTAGCAGCGATGACTCTGGAGAAGATGATTATGAGGATGACGACAATGATGATGATGGCGACGATGATGTGCCAGTCATGGACCTGTTTGCTGGATCATTTGAGGCAAACTTTGCCAACTTTGATGCCTTCGATAGTGCCACAACAGATGATAGCGATCCCTTTAGTGGCGAGAAAACAGAGGAAAATTCGTCCAGTAGCACTGGTGATGATGATTTCTTTGCAGCCATAAGCAGTAACAAATCAAACGGGGATGAAGATGCATTTGAGTTCTCGAAAACGCCATTTGATTTGGGAGACACCCTCTCCAACAAAACTGAAGACCACATAAGTACTGGTACTGGGGACGCAGCATCGGCATCGACATTCTTCCAAGAAGAGACAAACGACAGCAAGAAGGCGGAAGAAAAAGGATGGAGTTAGCCCCAGCCAGTGAGCATACACTTTTAAGTAGATTGAACAGCTCTAGAGAAATGTACATGTGAAAACAATATGGCAAAGCATAATCCTAACATGTGATACATTCTAGTTCCATTTTAGCATAAGTGCATCTTCACTGTGTCCTTACATTCTATATTATTTCATCAATGGCATTAGCTTGGTAGAAGTATTGGAAGTGCATGGCAACTGGCAACTGGCAACCGTCAGATGAAAATGTCACAAACAAATCCTTGTGTCTGCCGTACACCAATGTATGCTCTCTTCATTTATCTGAACATGCGCCTACTTGAGGCTCCATCAGATCTAGGCACCTCCGCTCTTCGTCTGAAACAATGCCACTCATTCTTACCATTATGGAAGTTTCAGATTATTTGTTTGTCTAGAAGCGGAGGAATGAAACGGTGATTATCCTGGAAGTGACAACAAGGGCAACACGGCCCGTACATAAATAATATCAGTGGCAAATCTGGGCTCTGCATACAAACGAATTAACAAACATGAATAATATGGAAGATACCTTCAGCTGAAGATTGAAAAGACATCGC
This sequence comes from Detonula confervacea, assembly GCA_036939415.1. NCBI lineage: Eukaryota > Bacillariophyta > Thalassiosirophyceae > Thalassiosirales > Thalassiosiraceae > Detonula > Detonula confervacea. Next base: position 2,919 of record JALLAS010000377.1, on the reverse strand, counting down.
AATTGAGAGCAAGAATCATTGTTATTAGTGAATCAGTTGCCAAATGCCGAACATCCGTTTTGACAAAATCAGCAAGAGAAATACTTTGATGAAACATGCGGTACCAGGTCATTGTTCATCAGCACTCAGCACGCATCGCTGAATAACTTAAGAAAGCATTGGTGATTGGCTCAATGTACTTGTTAGTTGTACACGAGTCCCACATTATTTGGAAAAAGTTTGAGATTTGATTCTTATAGATTCTTCCAAGATGGTGGAAATATCTCATCCGGTATCATCATTTCATGTCGGAAAGCATGTGGAATAAACTCATCCTTTGTATACATTTTGTCTCGAGTCTCAATAGCATAACGAGGTGCCCCGAGTACAATGTGATTTTCTCCTGCTGGAATATCATGTATCATACCGTTGGTATGGCCAACTTCGTACTGGCTTACGTCCAACATAACATATGCGTATTGATACACTGTCGTTCCGTCATAATCTATGCCAACAGCCTCACGATGTATTATGTTGCATGGTCCCATGGGAAACATGGCCATATCTTCATACCATTGCCATGGCCCTTCGTCAGTTCCAGGTTCGTAGCCATAACGACAATAAAATGCAATGTGATGTTGATAGGGCTCTGATTCTTGCTCCGTTGCCGTCCGCAGGAGCGATGAGAGATCTTTTTGCAATACAGTAGCAGAAACATAACCATCAGAATCAGGAGGAGGTGACCATTCCTTAACATATTTGTCCCACGCCTCTTCCCATTCTGGTCCGTAATCAATAAACACTTTAGTTAAGACAGAGAGCACACATATATCAATCACTTGAGTACATGCATTTGAAGGCTCATTTGAAATACTGAAACAGAGTTTACTCCTTACCTTCTTCCCCAGGTTGAATGTCCCGTGTAGCCACAAAGTCAATTGATAATCCAATCATCTGCATCATTTTCAGGAAATCCACACCTTCATCAAGCCAATATGCATTGTGGTTGTGCGTAGATTCTTCGGCCCATACAATCTTGGCATTCGGAGCCTTGCTGCTATGATTGATATACGCCGACGGCGATGTATACGGACAAAGAATCACAGTAGAGCTTTTGTGTCCGAAGCAATAATTCAAAACCAATTGCATTCCCACGAGATTTGTTGGGTCCCGCAGGCCGTCCTCACCCATATCATATAAATTCAGCGCTGTTCGATTGGGCACGTGCAGCACCGGACCGGGCGCGACGAGCCCTCCCTCCGGAATGAATCGAGTGGCGAATGCGCCTCGTCCCGCTTGTTCGATGGTGGAGTTCCCCGGGCGGATGTTGTCCATGCATCGTCCGTGCTCGTTTAGCCATTCTAACGATCGGACGCTGTATGGAAGACGAGACTCAGCGGATCCGATGGTTTGAGCCGATTGCATATCCTCGAACGTCAAGGGCAATGCATTGCTGCCCTTTGTTTCGTACTTTCCCTGAGTTTTGATAACGTCCCATAAATCGCGGGTAAAGTCCGGATTGTCGCTCTGCTGATGCTTCAAACTAATCCTTTTGAACTTTTGCAGAAACTCGTCCGATTTCTCGAAAGTCTCAAAGAACGGAACGGCATCCCAGCCTCCCAGCAACTCCCCGACTTCCCAAGTTACTTCTTCTCCATTTCCATATTTTTCATTGACTTCTACTTGCGCTCGGCTCGAGAACCAATCCTCGCCGTAGGTGACGAATATTTCTCCGCCAGTGGGTATGTGTCTCGTGGTCATCATTTTTTGATCGTGGAAGCCTGTGAAAGCGCTGGCTCCTGGGTTTTTGCTGCGATGCAGGCCCGCATGGTTATAATCGGGCTGATGCCACAAGCCAAGCAATATAATGCAACAATTCGAAATTCATTTTATATCAATTGAGTCAGAGGGGACACTTCACAAAATCAAAATAAATACCCCTACTCTGAATCAATATAAGCAGTCAAGGCCACAATTAGTATCCACTCATCACTCACCTTCCCTTCAAAAGCATTAATCAAAGCAAAGTTACAATTGGGCATGCATCCCGTACCAATCACCAATGCCATTCCATCCATCATATCGCTATCCATATTAACCTCACTCAGTTCCCACGAGTAATCATTCCAAAGAAAACGAAAGTCGACATCCTCCGCGACGTGCCAATCCAAATCTTGGAGGGGTATGACAATGTCCGGTTCGGCGACGCTTTCGCCGGAATTTAGGTCGATGCCGGTGAATATTCCTAGACCAGCTGTTCGGTGTGTAGATATGCGTGGAAAGAAAAAGATACGTGTAAAAGTAGAACGATAATCAGATTATGAACGCAAAATCAGCATCAGCAGGTAAATCAATGTCGCTGCGAGTTCAAGTCTACCTTCGTCATCAAAAACGTACCATGTGGAATTGTCGACTCTGCAATGAACAGCCTGCAATTCGGATGCTCCACCGTCGCCTCATCGGCGAAATATAAATCGCCATCAGCAGCAGCAGCAGAAGATGGATTGGGATGCGATGCTAGGATGAAGCACTGAAATAGAAAGCATACCAAGTTGCTGCTGTTCCTACTGCACGACTTTATCATCATGGTCGCTTGGCCGGGTCAGACGCAGACGCACGGGTGGATTTTTATCAAGGGAATTTGGAACTGAGACGGAGGATGGAGGATTGAGATCTATTGAGATGTCATTGATGAATTGATGATGCGATGGAGGATGGAATGGAAATTGATCATCTGAAATCTGAATTTGGCATCTGCTGTTCATCTTTGGATCTGGATTGGATCTGGATCTGGAATTAGCGTGAAAGCGTGGACCGCGCGGACGGACCACCGATACGTACACACCAGGTGAATTAGACTGGCTTCGTACTTGCACTGTACGTATCGTACCTAACAACAAAGTATGGTAGGTGCGTACGGTGCAAGACGGAGGCCGTCTT
>JALLAS010000376.1:0-13858 GCA_036939415.1 Detonula confervacea | reverse complement strand
ATCTTTTCGACACGTGTCATTTCACTGGATGGAGGGAACGGGCGCGCACAAAAACGTATGCAATCTTTTCCACATGCATCATTTCACTTGATTCCACCTGGAAGACGATGCCGCCCGCGATGTTCCCACCTGATTTGAAATCAGGTGGGAACGTCGCGCTTGTGGGGTCCGTTAGACCATGGCCGCTGCTCTAGTAGCCCAAAAAATGGAATATGGCGCGGCGGCACCTATCCTCCAATCAATATGGAAGTCTTTTAGACCATGCATTTCTAATGCATATTGTGCTTTGAAATATTGAAATCGGACCTTTGGCGGCCGAGAAATACATGCTCAATATTTTGTGAGTGCGCTGCTAGTAATTTTGGCAGAAGACGTCGAGCATCGTCCGCCAAAATTACTAGCAGCACACTAACAAAATATTGAGCATGCATTTCTTGGCCGCCAAAGGTCCGATTTTTATATTGCAAAGCATAATATGCATTAGAAATGCATAGTCTAAAAGCCTTGCATAGTGGTTAAAATGCATTGGTTCCATACATAATACTTCCATTTTTTGGGCTACTAGAGCGGCGGCCATGGTCAAAACGATCACACAAGCCACTTTTTTGTGATTTTGTGGGATCTTCGCAGATCGACAACCATTTTCATACGTAGCGATCCTCAGGGTTCATGGTCCTGATGGATTTAGTATAACTGTGAAAGATACAGCTTGTGCTTGTGCGGTGCTGTGTGTAGTGCCAGTTGCATGCAGCCGTGGGCCGCTGACACTGAGTTCATCAGGTTATGAGCTCTATGTATATGGGGGATGGACACAGGAGACGCACCGCTAATGCGCAATGGTTGCGCTGCAATACCTAGCGGCATCTTTTGTGTTGATATGGTGTCCAAGTATATGCACTACTTAGGTTATAGTGAGAATCTTGGAACACCTACACACCACTGTCAATCCCACCATACAATGGGACGTCAGCCTGCATATCTTACAGGGCAGCCCAGATGGGATTGACGCTATTACTGAACGTTACTATCGGTTTCAACATTTCTTGGTCTACCTCAATTTTGTCAAATGTTCTTACGCCTCACCTTCTGTACTTGTCAATCCTTGACTGGTATGATCCAACCAATATGTTATGATGAACAATTGCATTGTCTCTGAACAGAATGAGTCTGCTGGCAGCATCGCCGACTCCAATCATTGCTTCTATAATCATACACCGCCGGATCATCCAAGCACAGGCTCAACCAATATCATCGTCCTCATCTAAATCAGTCAGAAAAGCAGCACCAGCCCTTACATCATCCAGTTTATTTCAGTCTGTAAGGCACAGTCTCTTGCGCTGTTTGTTGTAGTAAACCTCCATTATGGATTGTATGATGGCGACCATATGCTTCCCACTGATAGAGCGCAATCATCTTAAGTATTGCATAAAGGCGTCGTTTCTTTGAGATCGTTGGTAGTATGCAGTCCCTGCAGAAGCGCTGAGTGGATGTGGTACCGAAAAGTATCGCCCATTGTAGTATGTGGCACAAATATCTAAGTCAAGATCGTCTATGATTGTTCTGGTGTCCACACCAGGGCATGCAACTATAAGATCCACATTCATCATATCATTTAGCTGGTCCATGGGTATGTATTTCATTTTCACTTCGCACGGCAATCCCCCTAAAAATGCATCACTTATCGCCTCATACTCACTATCATATACTTCATCATCAGTTTGCATTCTTATTCCGGCGGGGCGTAGCACTCTTCTTAAATCAAAGGTCCATGTTGGAACTCTAGCTAATGGCTACATCAAGTCTGCCCCCCTGGCACGTGTAACTGCCAGAGCAGTCCACGTAACAGCAGTTACAGCCAGATGCCAAGCGCTGACACCAGTCCCATATGGACTGGCCTCAGTCCCGCTTTCGTCCCCCATGACTAATCATCGGTACAGTCATGAGACAGAGAGCTTTGTACAGCCACTCATCATGCGGCAAGACACATCACTCACACCAAGCTACTACCTACCTAGACTACAGCATACAATACTCATTATTTAGTTAGAACACCTTTATTAGCACTGTATCTAGCTTTGACTGTTCAACAGGTAGTGAGAGGGGTGATCTCAACGTGTTTTTCTACACACAGAGAGGAGATATCAACATGTTTTTTCACACACAGAGAGGAGATCTCAACGTGTTTTTTTGACAGAGAAAGTTAGAGAGTCTACAGAGAAAGTGTTTTTTTGTTAGAGCAAGCTAGATAGTGGTGATATCTCAACGTATTTTTTCACACATGGAGAGGATATCTCAATGTGTTTGTTTTGTTAGAGCAAGCTAGACAGTGGTGAAATCTCAACGTATTTTTTCACACATGGAGAGGATATCTCAACGTGTTTTTTTGATAGAGCAAGCTAATGAGAGGGGTGATCTCAATGCATTTTTCCACAGAGAGAGTGAGAGAGAGGTGATCTCAATGTGTTTTTTAATACAGTGCTAGAGAGAGGTGTGATGAGTTTATATATTCAACTCTGCTCATTTCTATCAGGAACATATTGAGAGCACTGCTCCCCAACCTAAAGATCCAACAATATATGACCGACTGCATCAAGCTCATAAAAAAGTGAATATCTTGCCCCCAAAGACGCACACCTCCCCCAAAACGACTACACTACAACGAACCCGCCAAGCATATATGGTGACCAGGTAGAACCCTGTATTGCCACAAAGTTGTTGTATGCTTCCCTCCTCCTTTGGGCAGAAAGGAAACCATTACAAACCAATAAGGTTATTGCAATGTTCAGCTTGGGAGAGCACAGTTAATGATATTGTTGAAGGTTTCAACTTTGTGGCAAAGGCATTTGATGAAGAGCATAGGTCAGGGGAGGCGCGGTTGTCAAACGCATTGAATAAAAAATGACGTGAGCCTTCATTTGAATCTATCTGGTCAAATCTTGCCCATATACTAATGATGCACATAAACATTGAATAATAAACACTCGGGTGGATGGCCAGAGAAAGTTATCAAAAATAGTACCAAAGAGGGTTTTAACAGTATCCCGGGTACGGGTGCGTATTTGCGCCCATCTAAACAACAAGCCTCCTTGCGAGCTCACGAGCTCGCGTAATCTCGCAGATTTGTACCTGTGGGGCACTGTTTTGGAAAGGTGAGTGTCTTGGCTATAATGTCAAGTCAAATTTATCCGGAGAAGCTTGAGTGGACATCAAATGCCGATCGATTGAAGTTCAACGGTCGATTGACCCAAATCCACTTGAGCTTAATTGGTCGAGCTATCGTAGCTTTTATACGTAGATAGCAAGGTAATTTTCGCGAATCGCGAAAATTGCAAACCTTTCAATCACACAAGATTCATTTCCAACTTAGCAGTTGGCATACAGGTTACCACCCAATCGTTTCATTGTGCGGACCAATGTACAAGACCCAGCGTTGGCACCTTTCTTAGAGGGGTGCTCCTCAAAGTGTAGGGTGCATACATTTATCACATTGTTGTCAGCTGCTTTCTAGATTGCGTTTCGTTTGAATCGCGTTCCACGATAACGTACGATATTATACGTCCGCCGCGTTGGTATCATACGTAGGAACTCATACACTCTCTCACAGTCTTGATCACTTTTATTTTTACAATACCCTACTTAACCAGAATCCTGGTAATTTCAACTTTGAGCCCAGTACACTCTCTTGATGTGACACAATACCATACTTAGGAGTAAGCAAATTCCCTGGTGACATATGAATGTAGCTTGGCTAGGTAAAAGCATAGAAGATATGCAATTACTCTGTCTAATTCTGAGAGAGATCTAGATAGATTTAGCAAGACCTAGAGATATACAGAAAGGAAGTTCTAATAATCTCTCGCTTGTTGAGGTATGATATCTACGCCAATATGTTGTCTACTCCACCCTACTTGGACCTTTGGCAACACCCACAGCTCTTTGGCTGAACCCCTTTGCTTTTGGTCACAAATGACATTCCTTGATACTGTTACTCATATGGAATCAGCATATCTTCTAGCTAATTGGCAGACCCACCTACCCTCACCTCCTCCAATGCCCTATGTAGGTATTGTTACCCCACCAATTTTTGGCGTAGACATATGGGATCTCTCAAGCTAGAAGTGGGTTTGCTAGTGATACCACTCAGGAGACTTTTACCTCCACTCTCACTACCCCACAAAGGAGACTTTTACTAAACTTGTCTCTACTATCCAATATCTACACGATTGCAACTGGGAGCAGTCCTATCAGGACTGAAAACTTCTCAATTTCATTGGCGTCTGGGATGAGGGGACAACATGGCATCATCATCTCAATACTGATCTCCAGATTGAACAGTACTCTCCAGGAGACAGTAACTCAATGGTAGTCAACAACGGGATAAAAAATTGAAGAATTTGTTGCTACATACCAATGCGACAGCTTACTGAAGAATTAATTACACAATGTGGGTCAAATTTATGTAGCGTGCCATTCTGGCAAGAGAGACACACTGATTAGCTGCAAGTCAGAGCTCTTGTTCTCGGTATGGTTGCAAGCTGTGAAGCTAAATGCCAATTGTGTACCAAAGTATGAGTCAGTCACAATGATCATGAAATAATCTTATTTATGCACTAGAAGTGCCCTACAAACGAAGGCAGGAGTTCTTTTTTTAACAAGGCTTGACAATGAGAGGGAAGAAGAATGCTCAGTATGACTGCTGGCACAACAAAACGAGCAAAGCACATCCATAGTCCAAGCTTTGCATGCTACTAATTTAGAACATCAACAGATTGATCTGTAGAATGATTCCTGTTCATACTTTTTAGCTCATGATTTGTAAATCTTACTGTTTGCATACATTTTATAAGCCGCAGGAAGGGAATAATAATATGTTTACATTCATTCTAATAGCTGTCGGTCACATACACCTTCTTATTCATCATGGTACAAAAGTCTGACTGATGTATTGAAACACTAACAATCTAACTCTGGGTACATACATGATTAGCTTTGTCCTAGTAAGTGGGAAACTATTATCATACACAACTATAATGCAATAATCTGTACACAGAGCCTTGATACAATCTCACGAGTTCACGCAAACTCCTTTAACGACCTTCCTCCTTCATTTTCAAGCTCAAGGGAGTTATCCACACTTCTTGCTTCAGCATACCCTCCGCTACCTCTGCCAGTTGCCCGTTTACTGAACACCCCACCAAGAAAGGATCCCACAAAAGAGGCAACAAGGACAAGCAAAATGGCAGATGCGGATAGGCCAGAGCTGGACACGGTGGTCGTATTCTGGTATTGGGATTGACTACTGCTGTTCACCGTTCCCTGACATTGCACCTCGCCAGAATACTTGGAGGGGTCTGGAGTCCAATTCATATACTCCTCTGCTGAAACGTGAGTGAACCCCCCAAAGTTTCGGAGGAACATTATCTCATGCAAATGAATCGTGTAGAAGAGGCCGCCAGTATGAGCTCCGCCGCTCGACAACCACGCCGCCCTCGGATGCTGCACCTTGAAGGCCTTCTTCGCCATCTCCATCTGATCAGCGCCCTCCAACGGCTTGGCATGGCCGATAAGAGTTAGCTTTCCGCACACCGGACTTTCGGCGTCCTTTCCATCGCAGGGAGTTCCATCCTCGCTCACGCGTTCCGCAAGGGCCGCCTCGGTGAACGTGAGGGAAATTCGATTATCCTTCTTGATATCGATGGCCGTGGGGTCGGGGGATGGAAGGTAGAAGACGGGCAGGCCGGTGGATCCCAAGAAGCATTGGCCGTCGGCAATGCTGCGGATGTTGCCGAAGGGCGTGTTTTCGTTTGTGGATGATACGGTGGAGATGGTGGTCCAGAGGGATTTTGCCGTGATCCAGCGGGCGTGGCCGGCGGCATCGGAGCCAAAGTCCGGACGGGGCAATAGGGGCAATGAAAACTCTTGTGGGTCTTCTTTCTTGTGACCCCCACCGCCATGGTCGCCGTGACCTTCGCCATGGCCTCCATGATCCCCACCGTGGCCGCCGTGACCCTCGCCATGGTCTTCATGACCATGGTGATCACCATCCTCACCGGATGGACCACTGGCATTTGCTGAGACAGAAGAGGATGACGGAGTACACTCACACTCAGTTTGACACTCAGTTGTCCACATACCCCCCGCAGCATGGCAGAGATCATCACCACACTTCTCGGCGAGGCATTCGCACTCATGCGAGTCAGGGTTGTAGCAAGCTCCAACAGTGGATCCTTCCAAAGATCTTCGTGCGCCACCGAAGCCCTGAACGGCATGCTGAACGGGCTGGGAATCGTGATATTCAATCGCATCCATGAACCCGCCGCCTCCGAAGTTGGCAATCATCCATAGACCGTCTTGGTCGTCGATCTTCATCTCGCAGGGGACGAATCCGTGGTCCTCGGGCCAGTCGGCCATTTGGGGATGGACTAAAAATAGTGTGTCCAGGGCGAGCTGTTTGGAGTTATCCTCATCTTTGGCGGGCGATACGGTGCCGGTGATGGTCAGCTTTCCGCATCGCTACAATATGATGTGTACGGATTGTGAAAATTAAAGATGATAAGAAGTATTTTTCAATTGTGATTTGTAGAACAATTACAAATATGACATAAACACAACTCTCTCACCGGATCCTGCGGATCAAGAGCTCCATCGGGCCCGCACTTCGCCCCGTGAAACTGACTCGGATCAAGCTGCGCCTCCGAAATCGTCAGCGAGGCCTTGAACGTAACATCCTCCATCAAATACATGAAAATGCGCCCGCTCTCGGATTCCTGGGCGAGGGACATGACCATGGACTTCAAGTCGCCCCCTTCCATCCACGAGAGCGTTGCCCACTTTGCGGATGATACGAGCCATCGTGCCTCTTCGCCGTTTTGGGTTGATGCCGCTTTGGATGATTTGGCTGTGATGGCGAGGGTTAGGAGGAGTAGTAGCGCGGGTGCTGCTGCGTGCAGAAAGAAGCTATGGACTCCCACCATGATGAGGAGATCGGTGAGTTAATTATTATGTTAAAGACGTCGGCGTCGGTCGTGCAAAAGAAGCCATCATCCATCATGCCTGGCGCAAGGCGCAATCGACCTCAATCAACTTCTTCAAATGCACGAATAAGTTCGAACAGCTTTGAACTTTGAACGCATTATTTGAACCATGCAATCTGAGGAATAAATAATGAGACATGCGACAGACAAGACAGATGCCGCAGAAGATATCCATCCAGAACATATAATCGATGATCAGATCACGCATCCTAAACTCAGTAGTACTAATCGAATAATATAGGATACCATATTTACGGTTTCAATAGAAGACTAAAGAATCTAATATTGATGTGTAGAGTACTAGATGTCTGAATGAATAATAATTACCATGGATACCGTAATTTATGTATGACTCATTTCGCAAGCATACTCCAAGCAGCAACAACGCCCATGGCAATCGGATACCATACGCCAGCAACCATGCCATGCATGCACCATGCACACGCCCAAGCAGCTACAATCCCAGTATCCGCAAGCTTGTTTTCTGTTCTTGGACATCGATTTGGAACTGATGGAGAGACAGATATCGCCAAGATACCACAGGTCGTATGATATTTTATCTTTCCAATCAATCATGTCAATCAACAATACGATACAATCATCATCACCAAGGCAAGGATTCATCACCAATGATACCTCATAATTTTTGCTCCACCATTCGTACACAACCAGATCGCAACCAACACAATGAAGATTGTATGCCTTACCACCTTCCTTATTGGAGCTGCCGCCCAATGCAACGAAAACGATCATCATCCACAGAACGGCGGCTATTTCTTGAGTGGAGCTGCGGGTTTATCCAACTTGACGGATCTCGACACTTCTCATGGGGCAAAGAAGCCTGATAATACATGGGCGGCTGGACTGTGAGTTTTGCGCGTGTCATTTTCGACACCTTTATTTTTGTGTGTGATCATATAATATGCTCACATATTGCATCATATTACTTTTCATATGTAACATACAGCTACTATCCATACGGCCAGTATGTGGTCTGCGACCCCGATGTCGGCTCGGGGTGCCGAGCACCCTGCGATGCTGCACCCGGGTGTGAACAATACTACTCAACCCACACATGTTCCATCCTACACTTTTGTCCTCTCTCCAACAACACAGCCACCGAGGCTGTCTACGAGTTGCCAGACTTTGCATCTACCGACAGCTGTGACTTTTCGGATGCGGTGTCCATTGGCGAAATGAACGGCGCCAATTCGGATAGCGACGGCTGCTTTCAGTATGCCTTCGAGGAAGATCACGAGTTACGGGAATACTTCTTTGCATCCAAGGAGGGGTGCGCTGATGGGCAGAAAATTGCCGTCAAGGTCCAAGATTTCAGCATGACTGCCGATCAATGCATAAAAATTGGTCTGACAACTCCTCGCATTCGTAACTGCGATTGTCGCCTTGAGAAGAAGTCGTCTACCCTAGGCGAACCATGCCGTACTGCGTTCTCTGATAGCTGCCAGGACTCTCTTATAGAAACTGATGAATGTTGCGAAGCTGGCACATGCATGTCAATTTTTGAAGAATACAGCCACCCCGAAGGCAAGGCGAAAGAGGATGAACGCGTAGTAGCATGTGATGACGATATGCCTGGACTTTGTTACAATGAAGATGGTGCAGGAACTGACACCAATATGATGGGATCTACGAACTGTTGCTCAATGACCTGCTCTCAATGCGGTATCCAAGCAGCCTACAGTGCTCAATGGAAAGAGTGTGATGCGATGAATGCTGATGACTCGACTGCGGTACGCCTTCAAATGTATTCTTTGGCCAACATAATCGATTGCATGTTGCATAATGCATGTCCTGCTTTATCTGATACTTACCATGCCCCAAACTCTTTCTGTTCTTAACCTTTCACAACAATCAGGCATGCGGTTTCCTAAGCAGATACAGCCCCACACCATTCCAGTGTGACTTTTCCAAATGCGCCGAAGGTGATCATTGGCATACGGATGGCCCAGCCTTCAAGAGAGCGTTTGGCATTGAAGAAACGGCCACCCAAGCTGATGCTGTCTCGAGTACTGCCACAACGGCGCTTTACGGTTATGCAGTGTCATTGTTCAGTGCCATTTATTCTCTGTCGATCTTTGTATAGTTTCTTCTTTCTATCTCTGTTTATGTGTTGTGTTGGAGTGATATATGGGTCTGCTGGGATTAGTTTATAGAGATCATAACATGATGTAAAGAGTTTTCGTTAGGTATTCAACTGCTACTTCCTCCCCTTTCAATTACTTCCATATGCCATAGCAGACAATGTGGCTGTTTAGTCAAAATAGCCTCTCTATATTCGAACCAGCAAAAACAACATCCTATGATATTTATTGCAAAATTTGGTTCAATATGCAGCAGCTAGTAGCAAATAATAATATCAAAGGTTTAACAGCTCAAGAAATATATTACAAATTACATATCTACATATCATAAGACTCAAATACAAACATAATTCAATATCTAGGCAACAGCAACAGCGGTCTGTCCAGTGTATTCCTCGACCACAGTTGCCTGTGACTGTTGAAATTCCTTGCTCGACTCACTTTGGACGGGCTTCTCTCTCTTGAAGCGGTGATTGATACAGATGAAGACACCAAGCAGTGTGACAACAATTCCAATTGCCATTCCGATCCCTCCAAAAGCTAAAATGTTCTTGGTGCTGAGTACATGTCCATCTTCGGTGGGAGAAGCCAATTTATCAATCGCATCTTCGTGTATAATGTGATGCTTGATGGGTTTGCACAAACGGCAGTCATATCCATGGCTTTCCTTCAACTTCTTGGGCGGGTAGTATGTATCCCAGATGCAGTCTGCAGACGTGACAGCGCAAGTGAACCCCATAAATCCACCGACGCATCCACCTACATGAGTATCAGCGCAGGTGCATTCATACCCGAGCATATCAGAAACACTGGTTGGATCCACCCATGAGTAGCCCTCCTCTGCGCCTTGACAATCTGATGGAGAAAAAGCACAGAAATTGTCGTCCGCGGCCTTGTAGCAGGCTCCGTACAAAGTGGCAGCCTGTGATAATGGAGGAGGCGGTTTCTCTAATGCGCCACTAGAGTCTTGCAATTGATTAGAAGCTGACTTACCCTCCTCGAATGAATGCTCTTCCAAGACACCCAGCACACTACATCCGCACTGGGCGTCATCTTCCAAAGGAACAATGCCATTGATCAGACCAAACGTCTCTCCTTTGGATAGCAAACATGATTCTGAATGCGGGGCGCACCGGAAATGCACATTCGCGCCCGTCGAATCAAGGCCCGCCTCGCCGAGGAAGCAGGCGCTGACGCGCGTTTCTTCGCATGTGCACGGCGCGTAGCCCAACTGATTCATCCTGTAGGCGCTGTGCCATTTCTCCCCGTGCACATTCTTCTTCCCGTCGATATGGGAGGGCTTACAGTCAGATGGCCCTAGAGCGCATCGTCGATCGCCGGAATTACTCTCGCACGCACCGATGAGTGCGAAGTTGTGCTTGGCATTGTCATTGATGTCAGCAAATGCTGGTGAAAAACTGATTAGGCTTGGGCCCACTGCGTAGAGATGGAAATGGATGAGATTCATTGTTCTTCATTTGTTGGGGTGTCAAGCAAATGATACCATAGAATTTCTGTGTGGACTCTACAATAGCAGCGACCACTTTTTGAGCAGCAACTTGGAGTAGATATCATAATGTACCAGGTTCTCCTACGATAGTTGTTATGTCAGTGACATGTACTAAATTTCCATCGGAGTTAAGTATCATGATGTGGGTTAATATGATGTTCGATAGATACGTACAGCACGCATCAAACGTTACAAGCACCCAACCTCCACGCACCAACCAATCCGAGAACAAAGAAGAAGGTATCATACTGTAGATCATTGATATTATTGTTATCCCGATTCTAGCTCACCTCGCGAATGAAGATGATGGATGGTACCAGATGGTGCGAACCTTTTAGTTCTTTGCCGTCCGTCCCTGTCTGACAGCAACAGCAGGGGCGCGTGGCGGGCGCGTGCAATGAAGATAAAGTATGAATGGTCCGAATTGGCTTTTGAAGTTGAGATTTGCAAAATGTGAGGCACTCGTGACTCACAAACGCGGTTGAATAAGACACTCTCGGAAGATTTGCGCGTGAACGAAGGGGCGCATTAAGTTAATTGAGGGCAAGCGGGCAGGCCCCCTTATTACAGACACCGATGGCTGAGATGTGGCTGGGAAAATCGGCGAACACAGGAGCTTCGTTCCGTTCGGAGAGACCACTATCTAGTTCACGCTAGGGGGGGATCTGCGCTGCATATGGTTTAGAGTTATCCGTCAGCTGTAGGTACGATGTGACGCTTCAATACGCAATACAGATAACAATGGGGTAATATATTGCTCGCGCGCCGATGCAGCAATCTCTATCACCTGAATGATCATTAATTTAAGTAGATTGATCAAGTATACTGTCCCATGCTTTTTTCTTGTTTCGACAGAGAAAACATTACGCCCAAGAGTATTGAATGGCAATGCAGCGCGCACATCAATACAAAACCTACAGATATGAAGGTTCGCGTTCCTGCAATTTCTAGCTCGATATTTTGTGGTCGTTATTTTTTGGCATCTTTTCAAATCTAGGCTAGCTACCCCTACATCCCTCGCGCACCTGCTCGAGGGCTGTAACATATGATACAGCCTTAAAGAGATTTAGCAGGCCTACATTTCGATACCTCATAGTCTATAGTGGTTTTGGAGTTTTTCTACTTGACAATGGATCGATGGTTGCAAATGATGCGGGAAAGGGAGTAAAAAATCCGTCCACACTCGCTCACAATCACAATTATAACAACAATTCGAAGCAACCTGCTCCTCTATTCAACGATGATGACGACAACCAAGATGATTCGACTTCTGCTTCTTCTATCTATGTTGGCAAGGGTGAGTGTCCGAATCATTCTATTCCATCACAGCGACTTCCGCCGTGGCATATTTGGAGGCAGTCTCTCGCGTGATTTTATCTTTGCTGGAGGGGCTGCTCTATCATCGTCCTCGTCGTCATCCTCGCCGGCGTCGCTGTCCTCGTCAACTTCGCGGCTCGCGGACTTCGGAATTATCTGGATTGCTATGGACGCTTTGGCCGCTGCCATTGCTCGTTGCGCTCGTCGCAAGTTCAGTTGCCGTCGTTTCCCTCCTCCGCGGTTACGGTGCGCCGCTCGCCTCCTCCTAGCCGCGGCGTCGCTCGGCCATATTGTCCTTCCCGTGTCTGTTGTTGGCAGTCTTCTGAATTACGGAGTCGCGTCTCGTCTCATTAGTCTCGTCTCGCAGGTCTCGTCTCGTCTTGTCGGTCATGTCTTATTCACGTGGTGATTTTGCTCGGTCCTCTTGAAAACGGCTGCGTCCAAGCTCCTTTTTGTTCGCTAATGAGAGGCCGTCGTTGTCGTTGTCGTTCGGGCTCGTCATCGTCCTGTTATTGGGGGCGATTACTATCACGTTTGGGGTCGGTGACCGGCACTACACGCTCGTCTTGTGGCCCAGCCCATCCCGTTCAACATGAGGGAGGGGGGAGAAGGCGCGTCGCGAATGTGGTTATTTTTCATTTATTGTTATTATTTTTGCCATGGAGATTTTAGGGAGGGGAAGGAGGGAGGACATGCTACTTGGAAATTATTTCATCGTTCAATAATTCTTTGCAAGACCCTCCTCCTGAGCCATGAAGGGATTCGATTGTTTCGCAGGGGCAGTGTGTGTGTGTGGGGTGGGGGGGTGGGAGTGGGAGAGGATAGGTGGTGAACAATTTCCTTGGCTTTTGATATTGAATATGATTTATCTCTGGGATCTTTTAGGATTGTTGCTATTTTCGCTGTGGCAATTTTGGTGGGAGGGGCTGCATGTTACGCGGCACGGACGATCATTGTTCTCCCAACAAGAATCCTTCCCTGCTGGACGGTGATTAGTTTTTGTCGGAGGGGGGATTAGATTATTTGGAGAGGGGATTGATTACGGAGGGGAGCTGTACCTTTGGGGGCTGCCAATATTGCCAAGGGGTCTCTGACGTCCTCTTGTGGGGCCCAATGAGAGAGATCCATCATTTTTCCGTTGTCGGTCTTGATCCAAGGATATAGGAATTGTTTTTGCTCGTGCCTCGAGGCCATTGCTTTCTTATCAAATGCGCTGACTCCATTGCGGAATGATTTATTCTGTTCGTGTTTTCTCGCTGTCATATTTCGAATAGGTATTCGGGGATGGTTCTTCAGCTGTAGATTGCACTGCAGCAAACAACATTGTCAAATGTGTGGCGGGCAACGCAGTAGACGCCGATGGAACTCCTGTCGCAAGTGGCAACACTTGCGACGAAGAATGTGCTGGGGCGTGCTGTACTAGCCCCACTGGTACCACCGACACATGCGGCGAGTTCACAGGATCTGTCTGCAAGGATGGCTCCTGTACTGGACAGCATGGTTAGTTATTGGTATTCACACTTTGGTTCAAAAATATGCAAATGATTTCGCACTAATTTGATTGACTTCTGATATCTTGGTGCTCATCTAGCATGTCGGCATGCAGGGTTTGAAGGGTACATGGGCTTGATATCGGGTGTGTCCTGTCAGGGTCACCAATCATGCATTGCTGCAGGGCGTAATGGACACGTTGGCTTTATCAAGGATGGGTCCTGTGTGGGGGTATATGGTGAGTTGGGTTCAATGCAACTCTGATTCTCTAATCTTTCTCTTGCAATTTTGATTTGTTGATTAAGTTCATTGACGAATTCACATCTCCTTGTTTATTATTAGCATGTAATCGCGTAGGGTCCTACGGAGGAAGTGTTAGTTCCATCAGTGGTGAATCGTGCATT
>JALLAS010000375.1:0-13887 GCA_036939415.1 Detonula confervacea | reverse complement strand
GCGATGATGTGAACAGTAAGACAACAAAACATAATAAGAGGGGAGAAGAGCTGGATAATGACTTTGAGTTCAAAGAGGTTCAACATGCCTACTCTCTCATAGGGACGAACGAAGATCGACGCAGTTATGACGTCAGGAAAAGATTTAGTGGTCTTCAATCCTCCACAAACAACCATGGAGGTTTTTCAAGGGATGCAGCAAGTAACCCATTTGGAGGACAGAGTATGAGCAATATGTTTGGTGGACCATCATCATCGTCAGTTCACTTTACATTTGGAGATGGTGTATCATTCAAGTTCTCTAATGGAAATTATATTTTCAGGACAAGAAGAGGGTTTGGGCAGAACAGCCCATTTCATAGAGCAAATTCAAACAGGAGGCAGAACGGATTCGGAGAGATGAGTCAGCACCAAGGTAAACCTCAATACACACAGAAAATGCCAATTCCACTTGAAGTTTTGTATGCTGGTGGCAAGGAAGTAGAATTGAAACTGAAAACATCCATCTTAGAACGATATAAAGCAGCATATAATGGTGGGCTACTTCTACCAGTTATATCGCAAGCCGCCTTANAAAGCATAATACAACCATGAATACATTTCACTAACTTCAAACAAGTCACATGGTAGCAAATATGCTCACCTTCATTGCTGCAACCATACTCAATATTGATGATGACTAGAGAGAGAGAATAAAATGGATCCGGCAAGATGCGATGAGGCCCTCGTTAGGGATGATATAGATAAGGAACAATACAGCGCAACTTACATAATCTTCCTCTCTTAGCAGAGGAGTAGGAAGGATCCAATCATTCTTAACAGGGGAGCGGATAAATTTGAGACCTCCAACGTCAAAGACAACGCATTTCGCCACTACTTGTTGGCTAATTGCTCGTTGCTTAACAGCACCTTGAGAGTGCAAAGAGTAGAGATGTATTGCCTCCGAGTGAGCGGTGAAAAAGTCGCCGGGGTTTTTGTATGAAGAGAGACACAGATATTTCAGAATATCTTGATGTTGGCCATTCATACTCTGACAGTATTCCTCAAAAGATTGTTGTAAATTGGATCGACCAGCACATGCAGAGCAAAGCCAATCATCTTTTGGGATGCTTCAATCAATAGTTGAAGGATGAATTTAATGGTGATTTGAGAGGTCAAAAGGTGAGGGATAATTGCGACCGCAATGATGGATGTTGAATACCATACTGAACAAATGGAATAGCAAACTCACTTAACCATGACAGGTCTCAGACAATATGTATGGAAACCGCTGTGGCATTCATCGCAAATGACGACTAGAAACAAACAGAAAGAAATAATGTTCAACAATGTAGCGAGATAATGAAATAAAAATGGATGAAAAAGAAACTTATCAATTTACCTTGATTGTCATCTTTGTCAATTCCACAGATCTCACACTAAATTATTTAGAGGAATGTCACAAATGATATGAGCATGAATGAAAATCGAGAGATGGAAATAAGTATCATTTCTTTAAGGAACTCACCACAGTTGATCCATACGGGTCCCAAGACAAATAGTCAAAACATGCTGCAGGGTCCCACATTCCAGCGTTGCATCCAGGTCTGACATCACATGGATTGTTTACAGCACTAGTAGTGGGAAATTTGGCAACATCATTGTCAGGAGACGTACTGCATCGCTTTCTGTGGAGAGATAATCCGTTGCAAATGGCATGCTGTTGGTCATCTGCTTCAACAGAATCATCATCATTTTGATTCGGACCACGCCCTGGCCACTCTAAAACAGCAGACTTTGTCAGGGTTTCATTGATGTCTAGTGGATAGGATGGAGAGGAAATGTGTGTCCTCTGTGAGACATCCTCTCCACAGTCAAGTGCAACATTGTTTGGTTTTTTTGAAGAACCTCCAATTTTCCGTAGAACCGCCAATTGCAACTTGAGCAATTCGAATTCCATTTCTTTTGAGGAGTCTTGGAAATGAATAATGACTATTCCTCCTTCCTCCTGATTTATCAACCAAGGTGGCGTCTTGTGACCAATGATTTTGATTGTACCAAACCGAGTTTCAAACAGTTCTCCCATAGGTATTTGGACCTCCGTGGGTGCTTCTGGAGACACGTTGGTTCTATCATAGATTTCACCCAACGAAGCAATTTCATGGTGTAGGAAATCTTCTTGATCTCCATCATTATACTTCAGGCGATAAACAAGAACTGGGCGCTGAACCTTTTTGCCGTCATCAACCCAGTTCTTGCGGGCGACTTTAATAATTCTGCCATCATGAAATCCATATCCTTCAAAATACTTGCGCACCTTCATACCAAGCGGGAATGCTGCATTTTCGCCGCGCAGCACCGAATCTTCAATACTGTTGATGGCCC
This sequence comes from Detonula confervacea, assembly GCA_036939415.1. NCBI lineage: Eukaryota > Bacillariophyta > Thalassiosirophyceae > Thalassiosirales > Thalassiosiraceae > Detonula > Detonula confervacea. The sequence goes on along the minus strand of JALLAS010000375.1, from coordinate 11,524 downwards.
AATTGGGGTCATTAACTTGGGCTTTATTGATATTCCGAAGAATTTTTGGCATGGTTTCATTAATTGCTGCAATACCCTTCCCACGGGGTTCATTTTTGCTAACTTGGGGCGTGCGCAATAGTGAGTCCCTTCCATAACATGATGGAGAATCAATACTATCTTCTTGTGTATCGGCTCGTGGCTTTTGGAGCAGGAGAGGATCACAGTGTGCCACACAGTAATCAAAACCCTCCATTCTCTGTTTGAGGCATCTTCTACGTTGGCCATGCCTACCTTCAATGATGAAAACACACGTAACCAGCCCATCAATGATAAATTTGGGTATTGATAGCCTTTCCTTCTCCGGCACAAGCGACAGAGCCTCATCAGTTGTTTTGCTTTTGATCGCCGTCATTTCGGCGATCTTCAAGAGAGGAGATCGTTCCGCTAAACCTTTCCCTTGGAGGCAGGTAGAGCAAGTTGTTCTTTTGAAAGAATTTTGCATGGTACATGAACCGCACATCCAGTAGTAAAAGCCTTCCCAGCTTAATCTGAGGGAAGCAAGATCAGCAGCAGAACTTGGCTCTGAACTAGATCTAACCACGGACTCCCCTGGCGTTTTGGTGTCAAGCAGGTAATGAACTACCTTTTCCGGTACCGAAGGGCGGTCCGAGTAGGGAATGCGATTCATGGCTTCCTCAACTGTTTTGACATTACCTCTCACCGCATTTTCTGCAATTTCAAGAAGGATGGATCGTTTCGATTTGACAGACTTGGCCGTATTGCATGCATGGCAAGACGAGTCAACTATTTTGTTGTTGGCATCACATTTTTCGCAAATCCAGCAAAAGAGTGTGTCAATAGAGAGCGCTGAAAGCTTCTTTTCAGGTGACATGGTTGGCGGCTTGGTGCGCTGTTTTTTGTTTGGATTTGCTTTCATGGATGCTTTGCCAAAAGTAGATGGAACATTATCACCCACTTTGAATTGAGGTGGTACGGTATAGAGATGAGTTGCTCTGTATTTTTTCAATAAACCATCAACAGCAACCTCAACCCATGACGAATCGCACTCTAAAATAACCTCCGCTACTCTTCGACGGGAGTCATTCCTATGATAGACTAAACAACCATGTCGAGTTCCAGCCCTTTTTGCGCTGAGTAGAGATAAAGGGCCATTATTCACAGTATCTGCTGGTGCAGATGGTGAATGCGAGACGAGGACTGCATCTGGTGGTCTTTTCAATGAATCACTATCAAATTTTCCACTTGGTTTGTTGTCACTTATGCATGTAATTGTGGAGCATACAGAAGCTGCATCTGATTTCATGGCATTTACGTGTGGACTTGGGCCACCACTGGTGAAAGGTCTGAGAGGCCCATCTAGCGAGGAGGTGGAACGATAGAAGGTTCGAGGCAATCGCTTTTGGCGCAGAGCAGATGTGTCGGCTCCCAAAGACGCAGCTACCTTCTGAAGCCATTGTTTATTGTCTTCTTCATCATTATCATCGTCTTCATTCTTTTCAGGACGTGTTTCTACTGGATTCACCACCGGATCACTACGATATAATGTTGATTCCGCAGCCTTGTCAAAAGGAATGATGTGATCCAAGGACGACAGTAGATGCATCTTCTTTTCTGGGGTGGATAGCTCAGCCTTGGCCTTTTTCGCATATGACAATCTAATATGCTCGTAACTATATATTTCGTCAACCTTCCTCGGAGCCTTGACACTTCTTCTACTTTTCCGGGGTTTTGCTTTATCACTGTCCTCCCCCTTGCTACTGGTGGCCGGTGCAACAATCTTTGCAGCCTCGAGAGCGGCATCTCCAGTGACTTCGGCAGTCTCAGATTTCTCGTCAACACTCCTATCTTGTGGCGGTGGCACATCTCCAGCATCTCTCGATTCAGGCTCTGTCGCACCTGGTGGTTTTTTCTTTGTCACACCTGGATCCAATAGAGCAAGACGTTGTAGTTCAGTCAGGGTGAGGTCCTCAGAATCGCCATCATTGTAGTGGCATCGCCGGGTTCTCCCACCTTCTAATGAAGCGTTAGCATGGCAACCAAATAAGTATGAATCAGCATTGGCCTCGAACAGAAGATGAAAATGAAATCGAAGGGAGCATAAAGTACCGCACTCACTAGCACGAGATCGGATCTTCACTACTTTTCCAGTGTACCAGCCATCATCAAACTGCTTTCGAAAGGTGTATCCAACATCTCCAACGTTGATGACTGGGCTTGATTTCCGTGCTTTTGAGGAAGACTCATTTGAAGACTTTTTGGTGGATGATTTCATATCATCGATTGCCACGCTCTCATCCCCATCCGCCTCCTCCAAGCATGCAATAAAGCGGTTTAGGTCTAACTCTGAAAAAAAGTAACAGAAGATGCTAGTCAGAAATATGGATACTTATTTGAATAGTAAATGTCCAAGTGGAGAAAAGAATCCCATGAGTGGGTCTCAGTTGAAAATCCCAAAACCTATTGGCTTCTTTCTGGCCATTCAAGCCGCCCAATGCATGACACATTCACATATAAAGTTACTTTGACTCTATTTGACTCAATCAAGGAATTGACCATCCTCCAACCTCCAAGTGACCACACAGTCGTTTGTAGCCAGTTTTATCATTTACTGCAAAATTGCTAACTGGGGAGAATTCCATCCTTTTTGAAAACAAATTGTGAGGAAGACCTCTTTTGATTCATTTTCCATTTTCTCCTCATGGATATCTGACGTGCAATTCATCAGGAATTCATCAACAGTCAATCTTACAACCATCAATTCAATTGATGAGAGTACTCACTTGATTTAAAACTAAACTTTTTCCTTGGCGAATACCAATACCTATCACTCCTACTTAGACTATCTTCTGATAATCGAGGGATATCATTGTACGTCCAACCCTCGGGCAAAAATGTAGCTGGTTGGGTTGGATATTTGGCGTGCCTCCCGCTGAGGATGGGATGGCCGTGGTGGGAGAGAAAGTTATCGGTGTCGCCTGCATCGTCGGAGTCTTTCTTCGGCCGTCCGCTCCCCTTCCCTCCCATTGCGGACGTGATGTAGTGGAAAAAGTTGAAAATGATTCCCGATTCTGGACACGCGCCGACAATGACACGTTGCCGGCGCGCGCGAACTCGTAGCTGTAGCAATTTTTGTGGAACGTTGACAGCAAAACCCTCGCTCTGCTCAATTATTCAGCAACCAAAATAGCCATCTTCTAGGCAACAGTGTGGTCCATTCCACATTCCACCATGCATTGGCATAGATTATGGGATAAGAGTATTTACTTCATCCACTTTCTTTTTGATCATTGAGATTGAGGAGGAAGATGGAATGGAGGCTTTGACATTGATGATGGGATAGTGCAGGAAAATAATGCTTGTTGTGACTATGAAAATCATTTTTGCGTAGGAATAGGTTGATGTTTTGGCGCGACATTTATCATGTGTACTTGCACTAGTTATTTCCCAAAATAAAAGTAGAGGATGTTGTTTTTGTTTTTTTGTCACTCGTGAGGCACTGTTGCGTTCTGTTAGGTGTTCTGTTGCATTCTTAGTTATTGTGCATAAATACTAGTGTGAGAATTAACATATCAGATAATTGTCCACCACTTTTCCATCCTTCAATTTCACGGACCATGATCATGATGAACCTCGTCTCGGCGCGTGGATTATTTGCCCTCTCCGCTGGTTTCGCAGCAGCACTGCCAACGCATTATCACAAGCGGATCGTCACTGGGCATAGCAGAATTATGTCTAGTCTACAAAGCAAGGCCAGCTCTCTCGATGGGCAGAGGGAGAGAATAAGCAACGATAAAATCTTTTTCATCGAATGTGGATTTGGCAATGACTCTCATGGACAGGTTAGTTGCTGTTGGCCTTTGGGAAGTCATGTTTGCAAATCTTATATTTATTTCAAAATAGTCACATTATCTCACCTTTGCTATGCCTTAATTGTGATAACAAAAACTGACAGTCGTCAACCAAAGCGGCTGTTAGGGCTTGTAGAAATTCGATTGAATTTAATAGCATTCCTTCCATCAAGCGTCTCATTCCTGATGTAAGTGCCAAACTGAATACACTATCCATGTATGATTCCATTCTCAATCTTAATCACATCATCGTATATTATGCTTAATCATAGGGTGGGTACGATAAGCTGAAGCTAGATGTTCTACTTGCAGTACCACCAAAATATCAAGCAGGATTGGATCTAGATGAAGTTGGAAAAGTATTTCCTTATGGTGATGTCCGGTTTGAGATCCAAGGTAAGAATCAACGTGCGCGCTTGATTTTCACCTGAATGTTTTCTTTGTACTCAATGCACTGTAATATTAATGAAACTCAAAAATGCATACAATAACTCTTTCATACACAGATGGTGGGATGGTAGCTCCGAGTGGAATAGCAATCGAAAAGTTTGGAGATGAGAATGATGATATGGTTGTGGTTTGTGCATCTGTTACTGTTGGGCATTAGAAGATGCATCGTGCAAAATATCTACAATATTCAACCTAAAGCAAAATGTGCAAATGCAAGTGCTTATTGGACTTTTTGTATCTTCCGCGACTCTTGGAACATCATGATGGTGAAAGAGATAATAATAACAGGCTTAGGGTGAAATCAATCCCGAATCAATATTACCCGATTGCTAATAAAGTATATCACATTATAATATTCGCCACATAGTATTCACAATACAAATGACAGGATGAAGCCTGTAGATACTCTCATATGTGGTAGTGTGTGTAACACAGTAAACAATAGCTGGTGCCAGTGTCAGTGTCAGTGTTGGACATGATTCTTGAACATGTCATTCTCATGTTTCATGTCCATCTTGTAAATCCTAAACTGAATCACATTATTTGGAGTGTGTGCTTTTGGGCAACAAATTGATGAATGAAGGATGTTCAGCTTTCTATTTGAGTTTGTTTTTGTATAAGTGTAGGAGTATCTTGGAATTTGTTGTTTCCTGTCTGTTGAAGGAGTTCCAGTTCTGCTTTGTTTTGGTTTTTAATAATTGATTTTTGACGGCTGTTGGTCTAGTTCGTACAGTGGTTAATTTTGCTGCATTGTGGTTGCAGTGACCCGGGTTCAGTTCCCGGACTGGACATTTGAAGCAATCACGTTTTGCTATTGAAACATGTTTTTACTTCAACATGTTAGGTATATTTGTACGTAGGTAAACCAAGTATCACTTTTCCTATACAAATCTTCTCTCATGCCTATTACTAGACAATAGGCGTAGTGACGATTGTAAGGTTTATTCGCCCTTTTATTCACCCGGCGGCGACCACGGCAACACGGTCACCGTATCCGCCATCGGGACGACGCTTCCACTTGCGCCGCTGGCTCCAAAATCGCCAGCGTATAGGCAATTGGGCACCGATTTAAGAGCCCATTTGCTCCCCGCTACAGCTTCGAAGAAAACACACTACGTACGTGGTCTGTGCAGAGGAATTCGTATTGGACATTTAGTTTGGGGGCTACGACCGTCAAAATATTAAAACAAATAAACAGCAAAGACCTTTGCCATCAATATCGATATGTCGAGAAAACAGCCTCCTGAAGAGGCAAAGCGCCCCTCCACCCGCCAACATAATGACGGGGACCTCCTACCAGGCTTAGTCGGAGGTGGAAAAAGGGGCCGGGCAGAGGCACTGACAGCAGAGATCCCACAACCCCGCTCGTCACGGAAGACGGCGGTAATTGCATCCGCTCGGGCTAGACGACGCCCACCGATAGGCTCCATCACACGGACGAGCCTCCCATCAACCAACAGGTATGATGCCTTGCAGGGGGACTCGAGCATAATCATAGATCCTGCAAGCAAAGACGTGGACTCGATCAACGAGGACCCACGTCTATTTCTTGGACGAGATCCACCGGAGAGTGGAGATGAGAAACGCTCTGCTCCTCGGGGGAAGATCTTCCCCTCCTCCATCCAGGTCCAACGCCATGCACAACTCACCCCGGAACGCACATCGGTGATATCAATAGACCCACCGACGAATGAAGCGACACAGCATCTGCAACAGGCGGATAGCATGGTGACACTTCCGGAGACGGTGCGCCGCAATCTCGGACAACAAATGGCTACTGCCGCAATGACGGACGTATTCGAAGAGATGGAACCAGTACCACCAGCAACCCCAACAATGTATCACCACGATAGCGAAGACACTATAGAGGAGTTTGCTACGGCAAACTGGAGGGATGAGGGGACATTGGACGCATCGCGTACACATCTAATATGCTCAATTGCAAACCGATCGGACACGATGTCAAGATCCCTTGGCCACATTGCAGATGAGATAAGAGCACTCCCGCAGACCATCACCCACTCCATTGTCCAGCTTCGATCTACGATAGACAAATCGAACGCAGCAACGAAGGAAACCCTCCTATTAATGGTGAGGGTACGGCAATTATGCGACGAGCTCGACACCCTGAGAGCGATGGTAGACACCTCCACCACCGCACTGTAAGGTCAAATTCAGCCGGCCACGAACAACATTGAAGAACAACTCAAACACGCGACGGATACCCTGCGGACAGCAGCAGAACAGCACGTGGAGAACCATCAACTCACTATGGCCACATACGTTGAGTCCATCACGGGGAATGCGACGCATGCAATTTCTCAGCAGAGTGTGATGGGCATTGCAGAACTACAACGTGCCATCAAAATTGATTTGGAATCAGCAAATGCAGACATCATCCGGCAGAAAGAGTATGCCGAGATCTGCATCCAGGATGAGTTTACGGCGGTATCGACGCAACTCGAGATGCAATACTCGGAAACGTTGGAATCAACAAAGGCAGCCACAGCTGCGAACGTTGGCGACATCATTAATGCAGAAATCACCACGAAGAAGGCGGCGGTATTGGATGAATTTGAACGCATGGTGACGGCGGCGACGACGAAACTGACGGAGTCGAAAGATGATTTGCTGAAGACGGCCACATCAGAATTGGGTGACATCGGGCACAGTAATGCATTTGATATTGAAGTGGCAGGAGAAACAGCCACCACGAGCATTATCAATCAAACGCAAAGTGCAAAAGAGAGCATTGCAGTGGAACTTAACCTTGCGGTTGAGACGATCCACGGGGATGCGGTCAGCAATGCAAAATTGAGCATCGGGACCAAATGGAATGATACCATCGAAGCAATCGATATAACCGCAAAGTCGTGCAAAGATGCATTTACCCGCGCGGCAACGCAATCTACGGTCAGCATCGAAACAATTAGCAAAGCTGCCCAAGAAAAAATGGAATCTGACAAAACACTCCATGTCACATCTCTTCAGCAATCGGAGAATCAATTCAAGAGAGAACTCGCGGCGGCCCACGAGGACCATCTTGCACATTTTGATCGCAAGTTACGGGAATTTCGTGATGAGATGATCGCCTTGAAAACCAGCCAGAGGGACCAAGCACCGCAACATACTTCGTCAGCTCACGACGGAGATGCAGACGAGGAGGACAACGCTCATAGCGCATCGGGAGAAGAGTCATCACCACCGAGCGGCAACGGCAATGATCCACCTCTGCCACACAGGGAGGGCATGTTCCAAGGAACATACCCCATTGAACAGAATTGGGCCAGCAGTCACACCAATGCGCAGCAAAGGGATGACCAGCCTAGGCACTATCAACGAGTGGATAGGTCGGAACATGTTCCTGAGGACCATGTAGATTCGCAATACTACTCGCAAGAAATGGACTTCGATAATGCGCGTAGAGATGAACAGATGGAGGAGGATGCATTAGGGGAATGGGAAAGATACGTGCAGGTCCATCAGTAATCCACCAGTGCTAACTCATCTGACGAAAGCCACACTACTCCATTAACATTTGAACAATGGTTCAGACGTCGACAGGAGGATGTGCGGGCGGGCCGCGAACCCAGCGAGTATTACCACAGTGAGGTAGATACCAGCGACAGCGGATATCGCGTAGAGCGCGAGTGGGTACGGGACGGCCGGCCAATGCGACGTTATGACATCACGCGGGATGAATTTGGCAAACGCATCCCCACACGGCAGCAACGAGGACGGGTTCCTCGCGATGCTCAGGGCCGAGGGGGACAGGAGCGCTCGAACGCCCCGGCAAGGGGTGGATTCGGCCGAGGATACCTCCCCGGATGTGGAGGATACCGATCGCAAAACGGCCAGCAGTCTGACGAAGGATACCCGGCACACCTTTGGGGAGGCACAGCATATCACTCAGGACGGTATCCGTCCACAAGGTTCAGTCACTCTCATGACCAACCTACTATGCGGACGCCTCGATCAACAGATCAACAAGTAGAGCGCCTGCTTGGCGCCACTTCCACTTACGCAAAGTATTGGCATACGGGAGCTAAGACGTCGCAACTACCGTTGGCTGATGAGGTCATGGCGGGTTCCGGTGAGCTCAACGAAAACAACCTAATGTCCCTTCATATTCCGGAGGAATAAAGCCTGAATATCATTGAGGCTCACGTGAACATCATTTCGACGTGGAGCCGCTCCAACCGTACGCCGGATGATCCATACTCCACGTATACGGTCTACGACAGCCGAAGTGGTCCTAACGTGGCGGACGCACTCCGACACCGTAACTACAAGCCACTGGAGAACCTAACTCCAGTGGCCTGGATGGACTTCTACAAAAGCCTGCGGGTGCAGGTAGCTATGTTTAACATGGCATTAATGCCGTTTGAAGGCACGCACGTTGGTTACACAGCACATGGAATGTGCTACCCGGGGCTTGGCTTGCACAGATATATGAAGATGGGGTCGGTGCTGTTGATGATTCTGGATCAAGTGCTACCTAAAATTATTCACGTGATCATGGAAATGCTTAAGCGGGCACACAACGCGAAAGAGAATGGATACGATCTCATGTGGCACCTGACCAAAAAGTTGTGCCCACACTTCGATAAAACCAAGGCGGCGCCATGGCCGGTTTGGGACGACGGACCGGAAATCTACTCCTTCGCAAAGCAGTGCAGATGCACTGCGACCTTGCACGATATCGCGGATCCTCATACACCCATAAGCAACAAAGTGAGATGTTTTTACGCAACATCATGGGGGAACAGTATCGGGGGCATGCGGGAAGCCTCCTCCTCACACTGACAGGTGAAAACGAGGACATCCCGCTACATTATCGCATCCCAGCGTTAGTGGATCGGCTCGTAGCGGTGGCGGATGATGATGCCTTAGATGACATGAATCTAGCACCTCCGTTCGCCACACATGCACTGATCCAACACCCGGCACACTCACCACCTACAGTTCAATTTCAACAGGATGAGCAACCAGTGGCACCAGCAGTACCACCAAAGCAGCTGCACATACAGGGCTTTGTCAACCGGCTCACGAGTGAACGAGGCGGTCCAAGGAGCCAGGATAGGTCACGGGACAACGCGACGGATCGTTGCCCTCGCCATCGCCCAGATGCGGAACGGTCGGATCGACGCCACCATGCAAACCCTGGCCGATATGAAGGCAGGTGCAACGCATGCGGTCGATGGGGACACCGCGCAGTAAAATGCGACATGGTCGGTATGGGCCTCTTCCTCAAAAGGTACATGGCGGATAGAAAGAACACCGACGCCATTAAAGAGGCCGAAGCGAACTGGATGACTCGGAATGCAAAGTTCTTGCCAAGTAAAAGCAAGGACCACACCCCGCGTCGGGTCCTGGCACGGTATTGCGAGGCAGCCAGTTGTGAAGAAAACCAGGTGGACATTGAACTGGATTGGGATTTCTTCTGCCCAGAGGTACCAACTCCTGAGGAATGACTTCCCTGGGGCATAGGCGCGCCTGTCCCCCCTTACACTTATCAAACAGTGTCTAAAGTAACCAACATGGCACCAGCAACAGCGGGTCCCACCGGCACATCACACTCGGGTACCGCTCATGATGATGACATATCGGCAACGGCCGATGAAGGTGTGCCAGCCACCAACCCTCCCTTGACCCCAATTCTTCTGCTCGATGCAGTCGCATGCCTCACCATATCAAATCATATGATAGATGAGGCAACCTCGGAAGCTCCAGCACTCCCCCTGACGCCTCCAGAACCGCCGCCAATGGACGAGGAACAGGATACCAACGGAACCTCCAGCTCGGTGGACGACCAACAGTCGCTGGACAGCTATCTAGACATGCCTGGGCTATCCTTCAGGTCCAGCAGCACGGCCACTTCCATCGACGAGGCCGACAACGAGCTGACAATACCAGACCTCCCGCAGACAACGAAATGCACGTTTGATCTATCGGAGTGCGATATGGTAGGCAACATTCGCCCGCCACCTCAACCGATAGTAAGCCCGCCGCACGAGACTTGCTCCATAGATGGCAAAACTACATCCACCGCGTCGGAGCTTAGGTTTCTCACAAACAATATATATGCGGACAAGGGCACGGGATTTTCAACGGCTTACTACTGGACCCAGAACATTCCGGACTACCTTCAGGCTCCGTGCCAAACAGACCCGGACTGTCCTCCCGGTAGCATCATGTACTCTACTCGTCCAATACCCCCCACAGACGTTCGAGACCTCCCTGACCTAAGCATGGATGACCCGGCATGGATCATCCGAAATAGACTCCTCGCGGACGAGGAGGCCAATCAGGCAATGCAACAACAGGCGGACATAATGAACGAGGAGGAGTCCACCCACATCACACCATTCTGCAGTGAATTGCAGGTGGACCTACGTGAAAGGGTCACCACGTCATTGTCGGACACGGGTTTGACCATATGCCTGACAAACAATGAAAGTATCCTCGCGGATGTTGAGGACATAGATCCTGTTTCAGTCGGGGTCGCAGTCGCGTCTGCGGCAGCATTGATGCCTTGCATCAGGAAAGGATACCTTCTCATGCCACTAGCTGACGGTTCAATCCACATGCAGATGTTTCTGCTCGATGCCGATGCATTTGATACAATCATCTTGCCGGAATGCATTATGCGCTCGGATGCTAAGTTCAAAAAGTGGGCCCAGGTGGGCCATCGAGATGACGCACCAGGAACACTAACGTTCTACGGCAAAAAGAATGTGGTCCTTCTTACCCTTCCACTAACAAAGACAAACGGACTATACTACTGCACGCACGCATGCTACATGCCGGCGATATATCCTTTGAGGGTTTCCATCCCACGAAGCCTTGCTAATCGATTATCCGTTGACGAGTCGACCATGCCCAGTTTGCATGCAGCCATTGCAGAGCCATCGGCCCATCCGCCATCGGACAAAATACGCCGAACAAAGTTCACCAGAAAGCCAACAATGCCAGCCAAGCAGCTTGAGTCAGAACTCTGGGCGGCACGTCTGGGCTTTTGCGGAGAGTGGCAATTGGACGTGATCCCTGGGTGCGCCACGGGCATTCCCAACACGTTTGATTACCACCCCTTCAGATTTATCGACTTCAAGGAACAGGCTAGGGTACGAGAACAGGCCGCGCGGCAAACCGCAACAAAGGCGCTGCATAAAGGTCAACGATTCTTTATGGATTTCAAATTTATGCGGGCGTCCACGACAGAG
>JALLAS010000374.1:0-13934 GCA_036939415.1 Detonula confervacea | reverse complement strand
GGCCCTGTCGTCCCTTAACAGGGCACAGCGGGTATGTACGAAACCCGTAGTGTGGTTGGATGTGATTTTTTGGTATCGATGCTGGTCCTTCGGCGCAGCTTGGATTTACAACGGATTCCTTGCCTGTAGAGCGAGTTCGTATTGGAAAGGCGACTGTTAGCGGAACCGGAAACCGGACACTGCTATCAAGTTGGACGGAAGGATCGAGAATCGAGATGCCAGGGATATTATCGTACTCATGAACGAACACAAAAGATGCTACCGTTACAATCTGTTACAATGGTAACAACGGCGCCGTACATCATCAAAACAGCACAAAATCGGCGAAAACAAAGAGAGAACGGCGCCTGTCTCCTGGGTCTTGGTAGACAACATCAACGTCTCATCAACGTCAACAAAACATCAGCGGCAACGGCGCAACGCAGTTGCGGTATCCGAAAGGCGCCTGTCTGATCGGTGGTGGGTTTGGCTGGATAGTAGTGCCACGATCTTTTGTCGCGGCAATTATTATCGTTTTATTCTTGCGAGAGGCTTGGTACCGCTTGCTTGGCCGGCATTGGTTGATGCCATCACATCATTATCAACAGACAAAGACCATCATAGTCGGTGCGGCGCATTGTTGAGGGCGTAGTCGTATTGAGACGCCATAGAGTAGGTTTATCTGCGCTGCACATTGTCGCTGACTTTGGTTGGCCGGTCGGTCAGAAAGGGCATATCAAGCTTGCAATTTTCTTGGCTTGGCCTTATTGGTTTAGGGGCACCAGGCAACAGACACTTCATAAGTTTTCACTGAAACCTCAAACCATATTCCAGATTGAATTTCGTGCTCATCTTCGTAACCTGATTCTGGAGTTGTTTCGGAATGCTCTATCCTCATCACTTTGATCGATCTAGCTACGCAACACGACGAGAAACACACACAAAGAAGAAGCCACAATTTTGAATGAACAACTTCCATTTTTCCAATCAATCCATCATTATTGTGCATAAAATACAACAAACAAAATAATATGAGAGATCGATTAGAAACACTAGCGAGGTCAATGCAAGCATGGATCCGGGATGAATATGATAGGAGAGATCAACGAAAGTACTTGTACTATGCCATCATATGTCTCCTTCCGATATTGTCAAGTTTTATCTTCGTCCAAATGCAACAACAACAACAGCTGCAGCAGGAGCAAGACAATGTGAAATTTATCGACTTCATATGGAACTCCACAACTCTTGGCGCGGCCTCACTTATTTTGAGTATATGGCATTTTAGTCTACGCGTCGTGGGGGTATCGCTTGGAATTGGTCTGGGATTGGGCTTCGCAGGTCACGTGTACGATGCATTATCCGATGCCAAAGAGGATGGGACAACGGAGGCAGAGACCGCAGGTGTGGGGAGAGCGAAGAGGGCATCAATATCAGAGACACCCACCATGCCAAATATACCAAAAGACGCAACGAAACCTGGTGGAATGGAAGATGTAAATTCCTACCATTCGTTGATGCGGTCTGCGGGATATTTGATAGACAATGGAACATTGCGTGCGCAAATGGTGAGGGGATCGCAAGCAGTCGATTCGATGAAGGCAAATGATGCAAAACGAGAACTCCTGAGATCACAAAATAATACGGACCCATCACAGGAGCAGACGGGTGGTCAACAACTGCATCCGCGACCGAGTGTTTATCAATTTGACAAGGGAACAAGTGCTTCTATGCGAATGAAATGCATGTGGCCAAATCTGGCCCCGGTGATCAATGAATCACTTGGAAAATTGACAGAGTTTGTCTTGAGGGATTATGTATCGAGTTGGTACTCGAAGGTGGATGAGCAAGTCGTTCACGATGACCCTGATTCTTTACCTGAGGCCGCCGTGACACCAACAGATTCTTCTGTAAATACAAGTCTGAACAACGGTAACGAGAGAGCAGAAAGCGAGAGACGTGCCAGTTTTACACAGGATTCATGTGTGAGAAAAGATTTTCTTCATTCCTATTCTGAAGGGGATAATGCCCATCATCATCAGCAACGACTCAACAAGTCCCATCCTGGCCCACGTTCAGAATCTTTACCAGTACCTATGCAGCATCATCAGCAAAGGACAATGGTGCTTACCACAACAGGCACTCAACGAAGCCCATTCGTTGACTCGCTTTATTCTAGCTTTTCATACCTACTCGGAATGATGGCCACACGTGGTAGCGAAAATGTTAACGTGCTGGAACTCTTGCTGTTACACTTCCCTCACATATTGGCCCAAAATTTGAGGATATATCGACAAATGAAGAATGCAGCGTTGGAAAAGAAACGGCGAAGAGTTGCAGCCGAGAGAGAGAAGTGGAGGAAAAAGCGGATGCAGGAGGGTGATGGTAATAGCGGGGGGAGGGAGAGTGGATCATTTGAAAGACAGGGCTCCTTTAGGGCATCAAGCACTCAACAAGAGGGGGAAGTATCTGAAATATCAATAGTCAGAGAATATCTTCTTGCTGGACGTTTTCATCGTGCAGTTACCTTTGGTCTTGATGTACCGAGCCTTCTATTTGCTGATCCCCTTGGGAAAGACTGCCCACCTGGTCCATCTTATCAAGGTAATAGTGACATCGATAGGCTTAATGGTCATCCTGATGAAGACGCCATATTGGATGATCGGCTGTTATCTTTTGATTCGTCTTTGATTGCAGAGGTGAGTCAAGATAATGACATGAATATGATATATGGTCTCGTTATGAGTTCACGCTGATCATTTTTTGCTCATTCTATACTGCACACTCGATGTTAGTGTGAGCTAGACTACAGCCGTGTGTTGGCATCAAAAATAGCCAGAATGACTGTACCGAAAACAGAGTTGGAATCTTCTATCGTCAAGACAATGCTGGTTGAAATGCTGGCATCTTGTGTTTTGGGGCCAATTATGGGTTGCTTTTGCCCAGATTCTGTGAACGGTTGGCTGATAACTGGTCTGGGATTGCTGGAGGGCGAAGGCACAGGCGGGGCTGCAAATAGTGCTTCAGCANTCCACCAATAATGCTGATGATGCTTCAGGGGGAGTTGTCCGGGTGAACAGTGATATTGAAATCAATAGGGATCGCTCAGGTACATATACAAATATTGTGAGCGACGAAGATGAGCTCTTGGACAGTATGGTTGATGGTGCCATGTGCGATATTGCTAGCGAGGGGTCTTTAGAATCGGAAATGGAAGATTCACTGTTTGATATAGATGAAGGAAGCAGCAGGAAAAAAAATATGTTGGGCGCCAGCACTTCCAGCAAAGCTGAACAAATCATCACCATGCTTTCCATGTCCATCATTGAATTGGGTAGTTTTGTAGACTTTGAAGATTGCCGTTATGCCCGCGAACATGGCCAGGACTGTGTAATAGACTGGGATGCACACAACTGCCGGAATTCTGTGCGGCATCTTGTCCTGGTCATTGAAGGTGCCTTATTATTTGGCCTTCGTGCCCATCCGAAGAAGCAACAGCATACTGAAGAGAGAGGTCTGTCAGAGTTCGAAATTGAAACTACTCTTGAGGATGGCCCGGATGAAGACGAGTTTGAAGTCGACATTGATGATGGTCTGGTCGAACCTAAGATCAATTCCTCAGTCTGCCACCAGCATGCAACTCTTTCCTCAGCGCTGATGGAGTTAACTGGTGACATCGAGGCATTTGCTAGTCTTAGGGAGGCTGAACAAGTTGCAGATGATGAGTCCTTGGAGGACGAAGGCGAAATTGAATCATATATCCCAAATTCAAATGAGCTTTCAACACTGAGAACATTGATCGCTGCATGGCTCCACACGGGCCAAACATTCAAGGTGCTGTCTATTGTTGTCGGGGCAAAGCAAACCATTCTGCAGCGTTTTTATCACAAAAATTCGTTTCTTCGGAAGGGAAATTATGCCAGTGACTTTACTAGATTATTACGGCAATTGGATGGTGTTGACATTTTGGTGGATACAATGGCAGTGCTTGCAAGCCAGTGCATACTTGTAGACAATGGCTTTGATGTTTTGATGAAAAATCTTCAAAGACAGCCCAAGAAGCGCATTCATCAAAAGCAGGATGACCCGTTTCCAGAAATGAGAGGGCGCCGAAAGCCTCGGCCTCGCTCCAGTGACAGTATGTCGGTCGTGGGATCTGTCAAAGCAAACTTAAAGGAGAACCGCAATAGAATTGCTCGCTTTGCTCAGTCAGCTACTGAAATAGATCTGAATCCGTGGAAGGATCGAAATACTGTGACAACCAGACGTACCTTAGGCGCAAATGTTGCATACAACCATCACCAAAACAACCACAACACCCCAGCTTACTTGGCTTTCAGCACAAATGACGTGTTTGCTTCAAGCCTGCGGTCAGAAAGGGAAAGGCGCAAGGTATCTTGGTCAAAAGAAATTAAAGACAGGAAGAAACTAGACTTCGTTTGTAGAACGAAAGGGGTCAAAGACAAAGATATCATGATGCACAGAGAGCTTCATCACCTGTCGAGATTCTTATATGCCAACACAAGTGAAGTCTGCATCGAGCCATGTTCGTTTGGTGATGACCAGCCTTTATCTGCCTCAGCTGCTAATGTCACAGTTAAAGCTATTGGAACGCGGAGGAAAATTGAGGTTCCTGATGAAGACTCCTCATTTTTATTGCGTGCCCAACCAAGGCCTATCAAACCAGTTGCAATTCAACGTGATCAACGGAATCCCAACCTCTCCTGCAAGATTTATGTGGCCATGTATGAAGAACCAGCAATCCATCCAAAGACAAAGCGCTTTTATGGTGGTCGTTACCTCCGTCAATGCCTCATGAAATATTACCCCAAGGATAGAACTGCATCGGTTGCTGCATCAGAGAAAATAAGTGTTCTGGATGACCGTAACGGAGACGGTAGTGATCAGTTTGTGTTAACAGAAGATTTCCAGAAACTTCGGTATACTTGCCTAAAAGTAGCAACTGGTGGATTGCTGTCGTCACCATTGATGGAACCCGGGGACTTTAGCTCCACACCAAGAACTGGTCGAGCAATTGATTTCGCGCACAGAGTATCTCTATTTGAGCAACCAATGGTCGAACTTGGTGGGAAAAAGTTCCTTGTGCACGATGCATCTTCCCATCGCGCAGATGCGAGCTCGTTAGAGCTCAGTGATGCATCCATGACTGCCGCTCTTATTTTACGTGGATCATGTGGTTTGAATGTTTGCGACGCTTCGCCTGGCAGCTTCGACATAAAAGTGAGTGATGATGGGACACCACTTGTCCTTTTGAGAGCAAATCAAGATGGATCGTCAGGTAGCCCTCCAAAGACTAAGGATGAGGCAAGACCATACAGGCCATCTTTCATCCGTGCTGCTTTACTTGTCAAGTCAGCAAAGCAGGAAGCACAATCACAATGCCTTACATATTGCATCAAGAACGGCTCTGCAAGGTCATCTACGAAGGTCAAATCCGATAGCTGGCTTCAGCCGACCATGGCTCTTCTTCAGTATGCGAACAGTAGACGGCAAGAAGAGCAGTCCACCCTGCTGAGGGATCTTCGTTTTGGAATGAATCATATTGACCGCGGACAACTGAGCCGGAACGGCTTGATCAATCCTAGATACCCAACCATTTTGCGTGGTTTGAACATAAAAATTGAAGGCATGGTTGAAGTGAAGCCAGCATCAGATTTTGACCTTCTTGCTCAGCCATTGATCCTGTTCAAAATTCGATGTACTGCCATCGCTGAATATGAAGGTGGGGAGGAAGAAGATGAGTTTACCACGATTAGTGTTGATGCATCAGTGGAGAACAAGAAAACCCGAGGAGCAAAGAAGTCTAGATATTTCCGGGAAGAATGGACTGTCTTGCGCTCATTGAGAGATTTCTCGATATTCCACAAGCACATCAAAGGCCAAGTCGCTCCAACGGAGCACTCTGCTAGCGCTAGTGCCAAGCTGGTTGGCTCTGTTTCAGCAGCACTTACCATTGTTGGAGGAAATACTGCAGTAAATGAACGCCAGAGAGGACCTTTAGTGCCTTCCCTCTCTCAAGCAACCAAAGCCGGGACTTTGGGTCTCAGTACCAAGAAAGTTATGGAGAAGAGGACAAAGCTTCTTGATGGGTACCTGAAATACTTGGTTTCTCCAAACAACTTGCTTAGCAGATGCCCTGAGTTGCTGAAATTTCTTGGGGCATACACGCGCGTGTTTCCTTTGGAAGGCAGTGATAAAGTCCCTGATGAGTATGGGCGTGAAGACATCAGGCGCGTCGAACTTATTACAGAAAAGTTGAAAGCTGGCATTGTGCAAGTGAAGCAAGGCACAGAGCAAGCAAGCGCACTTGATCTTTCAGCCAAGAGCGAAGTTGAAGAGCACGTAGTTGTAGCACCTAGCAAAGTAGAATTGGTGGATGATGCAGCGACAGTGTCGACAATAGGCGCAACCACTGTCACTCAGGCAGAGCCAAAGTCCACTGAGAAGAAACAAAACAATGCAGCGAGGAGAATGGCAAGGATTCGAGCTGGCGAAATACGGTTGAAGGATGTACGTCGTTCCATCTTTCGNTCCCCGAGCCGGTCCTTCTCTTCTCCAAGGACTACGACGCTGTGTCCGGCAAGCTTGCGGATTTTATGCCAACTGAGGCGCCGGCTTTGAAGTGTCCCGCCTTGCCCCGGAGAAAGGCGACCATGGCGGTATCGTCGCCTGCTGAAGCATTTGTTTGATCTCGACAACGCGAGCTTCTTCCGTTCCCGGATCATTTCTGTTCTAAAGACAATGACGGTTGCCGTTGCGAGTGTGCAGGATTTCCACCTTTTATTATTTCAGATTCATGTCGATTATATGAATGGAGAATATATTTCAGGATGGATCTATTACGTGGTAGACATGTTCTGGCCAAATGGTGCATTCTACACAAAGGAACCACCAATGACCGAAGAGCAATTATTTAATCAGAAGAAAAATTCAAAGAAAATGCTTGAGAAGATGTTTCCGGATCAGCTCAGGACAGTATTGGGAAAACATACAAATGAAGGCTTGGACTTGTTGCACGAAATGCTCCAAAATAGGCTGGTCCTGAAAAGCATGGCATACATGCTCTTAGATTTGATTTGGGTAGAGTTGTTCCCCGAGTTGAGTGATTTTGTAACTGGCGCAGAATGTCTAGAAAAAGAAGCTTGAACATCACAACATAATCCTGTATTGTATCACAAAGTAATAATTTGTAAAGCGTTCATTACTTTTTGGATCTGTTTAGGCAATATTCATCATATCAATATTTGCAATCTCAATCTGGCTTCTGGTTCGTTCTCATCCTCAGCCAGTTTCCTTGTCTTTGACATTGCAAAAATTTCTTTAGTCTGATTTACGAATTACCTCCTTATTCTTCAGTTGTCTTTAGCTCATCAGTATCATCTTTTTGCTCTTCTGTCCCATCATTCATTTCTCCTCCCATAATAGTTTCCTTTGGCTCATCTGTCGCTGCAGCAGTCTTTCGCTCTTCCTCTCTAGCAGCTTCCTGCGCTTCCGCCTTTTTGATCGCCGCCTCCTGCATCTGCCTCATCTTCTCTGCCAAATTGTCCCTACCCCCCGCGGACGTGTATCCATACTGCGCTATCCCTCCAATCATATTAGCATCGATCTGCGTCAACGAGGGGATAATTTCCGCTAACTTCTTGCGGTATTCGAATTCGCTCGCCACTGGATTGTACTCCAGGTAAACAACATCCAACTCGGTCAATCCCCGCAAATGCTCGACGTCATCGTACGTTTTAATATCATTCCCCGATATCCACAAATCCGTCAAGGATGTCAAATGAGCAAAGGGAGATGTATCCGTCAATCGATTCCTCGATAGATCCACCGTGTTCAATTGCTTGAAATTCAACCCCAACCCCGTCTCGCACTTGGCCCCCTCCACGGTAATGGCATTGTGCGACAAATACAATTCCTCCAGCGTATCCACCAGACTTTCCAAATTTTCAATCTCGGTCAATCGATTCGATTGCACGTCCAGCCTACGCAGTTTGGTCAGCTTGGAAAGTCCCGTGATTTTTTCAATCTTATTCTTTCCTAGCCATAATTCTTCCAGATTTTCGAGGCCTGATAATTCGTCTCCGTCTATTTTTCGGATGCGGTTGGCTCCGAGATCGACCTTTCGCAAGAGTTTGAGGTGTTTGATACCCTTGATGCTTTTGATTTTATTTTGTGCAATGTCTTGAAAATAAATGGACATGAGACGTATTCGGAAATATTATTTTGGCAAGCAAAAACAGAAATGGGATACATGTCAGCCACAAAGAAACAAAACATAGCATGATCAAAAACAGTATCATCAATAATCAGAATGCAAAAGACTCACATAATTCCTGCAAATTAGGACACAAATTAACCGGCTTCATATCCCGAATGACATTATAACTAATATCCAAAACCCTCAAATTCTTCCCCGGCAATCCATCCCCCCCCTCCCCCTCTTCCCCGCTTCCGTCCAGCTCCCTCAGCTCATCCACCATATTGTCGTACAGCTCCAACAATTCCAAATGCTTCATCCCCCGAATCCCCTCCATGGTACGTATCAAATGCGATCGCAACACGAGATGAGTCAAGTCGGGCGATACGCGATCGTACAAATCGGCTCCCATTTTGGTAATCTTCTGACCGTGCGTGCCCACCACTCGGAGGTCGGTATCCTCCGGATCGATGTCGATGACGTCCCACGGGTGGTGGACGGGGATGGCGTTGTTGGGGTCGTCGTTTTCGTTGCATTCGTTCATGCGCGTCCAGTCGAGGGGGAGGGGGGCGACGACTGCTTGCTTCTTCTTCGGTACTACTACTACTGCTGTTTCTGCTGCTGCTGCCGCTTGTGGCTCGGTGATTATTTCTTGGGGAGGAACAGGGTCGGATGGGGACCGGGGTTGCTCCCGGGCGGAGAAGACAAAATCAATTTGCTCGGTCCCATCAGCGGCGGCAGCACCGCCGTCCTCGTCTTTTGAGTCGTCGTTTGGAGCGGCGGTTTCTTCTCCCTGCGGCGACGAAGGATCGGCGACCGACTCCGGCGTTCCTTCCTCTGCCTTCCCCTCCTCGTTGTTATTGTTTGGTGCGGGCATCTCTTCTTCGGACATCGCGTGGTCGTTGGGTTGGTTTTGGTTTGCTACTCTTGCTGCACCATTATTTGTGTGACCATTCGTTGCGGTTCTCGCATAACGGGTCGATGAAGGGAAAACATTGAGGGCTTAATTATTCGACCAATGTTCGAAGTTTAAACTATATGAGAATTAGTTCTTAGATTTCCAATCCCTTTAAAATATACCCCATTACTGTATCCCATACCCTCTGCACCAGCAAAAGGGGGACATTGCTCAACCTAGTGATCGTGCACTAGTGAAAATACGGACAACTTAGAACTACATAATATTATAGGGACGTCCTCTGCGTATCATAGAGTACCTACTCCTAATATTGTACCTCATGTCATCAAATTAGTGTAAAGAGGCAATCAAACTCAATCGCACCCACACTTCCTTCTTCCTTCCACCACATGATAATTTCCAGCCTTTTCCAGCCACCCGCCACCCCAATCACCAGCGACCTCATCACCGGCAACCTAACCGCGTCGACGCCCCGCCCGCCCGCCAGGCCCCGATCACCCAATACCTTCACTTACAAGGCCACGTTTTGTTGGCCATCTCCTACCTCGGGCACACGCATCGATAAGAAAATTGCTACTCCTAGTATGGTCCAGGGAAATGACGTCGTGAATGTTATCACATTCTTTGTGAGTTGGATAGGTTGTAGGTACCTATGATGTCATTGCATGTGCTGCGGCTGCTAGTATGATTTGCCTTATCTTTGTTACAATGCATTCTTTGTGATTCGACCATCATCTGATATCCACCTCTGCTGCCCTTTTTTGTCGTCATCATCTATCATCATCATCATTGGAATTGGACGTGCCTATTGCAGGATGAATGGACGCGATGCATAGGAAGCGGTTACCAAAAAGACTCTCTCTATCGCTTTGGAAGATTTGGTAAGCGGATACTTATTATGTGCTTTGCATTCGCCACTCTGTCAAATGCATTTTTCTTCTTGGTACGAACCAAACTCATTCAAAAATTCTTGCATATTATTCATACTCTCATAAAACATAATATTATTATTGCATGCTGTAACGAACAACTATGGTACGAACAGATGCATGCTCGGCCCAATGGAACGATATCAAACAAGCATTCAAAGCAAAGTCAGCACCGGATAACGACGAGGCATTGCGATTATTGGCGGAAACTCATTACAAGAAGAATTTTGGTAGCGATTTGAAACAAAGTCCGACGGCGGGGGCTATTTGGGATTTGAAGGAGAAGCCTGGTTGGGATGAAGTTGAGGAATAGTAGGGTTCTTTGGCATTTCTTGTGTCTCTCTTATTATCGAAAAGAGAGGTTGAAAAGATAAAACATAGGGCAGCTGGGGGAGGGCTGATATTATTTATACAGTACAAACAATACAATGGTTTTTAGACTGCACAATTCATAGCACCTGCAAAATCATCACAGGTCTGGATTGGGAAACAAAAACGTGCTTGGAGAAGTGATGAATGATTCCAACAGAGTCTGCGCAAAAGCAAGTATTCCACTGAACCCATATTTTATCTTTATTGGACAGGGGTTTTGCTTGTGAGTTGTAATCATGATGATCTATGGAAGGATAAGAGCCTTATTTTGTCAAAGTACTAGAACCATAATAAAATTGCTGCCAATTGTAAATGCTGCCAACCATGGAACTGTCATATGCGCAAATGCTCAGCTCAATGCTTTTTTTGGCATCAGATTGGATGGTTCACTTGAATCCGCGGTTATGCACATATTAACAATGAAAAGCATCAACTGAATGCCTGCAACTTTGCTTGCTTCTTCAATTGGATAGGAAAAAGGAGGTATCCAAACATGCGAGACACTACGTCACATGCCATGTCATCAACTTAAGACAAAAGAATCGGGACTCGCTTCCAATACTCACTGCCAATCATCAATACCTGTCAGCAAAGAGAATTATATCTCGATAAGAGGCCCATCCAGCACTATCTGCCATGGGAAAGTATTTCATACCCAAGAGGAATGGAAGTTCGGCATATATCCCTGAGTTGCCAACGTCTACAATTCGCTCGAGTACTATTGCTTTCGGTTTGGCAAACAATGTATGGGACAATCCGGCACCGTGGCTTCCAATGATGACATCAGCGTTCATGAATGCGCGTACTTGACATTTGAGACATTCCATCATTACTTTGTCGCACGAGCGGTACGCTGTAACATTAAACCCCGACCCCAAACCTGTGGACAGCCCTTGCAAGAACCCGTCATCATAAATGTTCAAATCCACTCGCTTTGCGCCACATCCATCTCTCATTATCACCAATACGTACTTTGTTTTGTTGGATTGTTGAATGGTGGAGTCAACAACGTCAGTAGCACCAAGATGTTGCCTAACATACCTCCGTAGTGGGACCAGATTCCAATAGTTGAGAAGCGATGAATGGGAAAATCCCTTTTTAGGTATTATCACCTCCCTAGCGAATATGATATTCTGCCCAATGATATTGATCTTTGGGCTCGTTGGTCCGACCAATTCATAGAACTGCTCATAGAACCGTGTATTGTATGTTCCTTTAGAATCACAACCAAAACAAATAGCAAATGTTGGCATGACATCTGCAAGGAGGCCGATTAGAAAGGGAGCCATACGATGACATATCTCAACTGTGAAGTGAAAGAATGCCACACAATATACTTGAGTGAGTTCAATGACAACATCATAGGTAGGAAATGGACATAGTAATGGATTTTTGGAACAGGTGTGAAGTATTTGTGCATGGAGGACTCGTGGAGTATTTGTCAGGGGTGTGAAAGAAGACTTGTTCATCTTGTTGGTTTCTCCCACCAATCTCTTGTGTATATTCTTTTCCTGAGCTACAGCGCCCCAATAAGCTGTGCATGCCGGAAAGTAGAATTCAAATGGCACACTGGCTCCCTGGTTTGTGGTGTTCGTGATGTAGATTTTGACATGCCATGGTTGAGTGAATAACATTGGAACGTTAGATTGAAAGTGGACCATGCAAAAATATATTTACTAATACACAAACATTGACGCACATGCGTTAGAATAGCATTCCTTGAATACACAGCTGTCGGCGGCGGTGGAAGGGCTCCTCCAAGGGTACCCGAAAACGATTTCATCAAATGGGATGGTATTTTGGCCATCTTTGATGCCTTGAGGTGCACACCTCTTTCTTTCCATATCCGGTGCTTTGCACTATCATTATTTGTGTTGTCAATTGGAGGTGTCAAACCTTTCACACATTGAACGAAAGGCTCTGTCTTACCGGCGGATTCTTTGGCTGGCATGAGCATACCAAGGAGGTGATCTACCGCCATGAAGACCGCATTGTCACTGACGTTTCCGGTACCAGCACCTATTACCGAGTTGACGAGCACGGCACGGGCCCACTCTCCGAAGACAATGCCATTCCAATCCAATGCATTGTTTCCGTAGCCCGTTTTCGTAAAGCTGAACGTGACGCCGAACGGAGTACTGTCGAATAAAGCCGTTACATTTGGAGCCATCGTCCCCGCTGACAGCCGTACTGCTTCCAGATCAAATTGTCGATCAAATTTCTCCTCTATCAAGAACTGATTTAGACATTCTAATGCCGTACCGTTGGAGTTTCGCGCAAGCCACAATTTGGCCGGATATCCGTGTGAGGACTCTTCGATGCATTCGTCCATTGATTTTCCATTCCCCAATGTGCCGCCGAAGTTGTTTCCCATACAAGTTAATGGCTGTTACATGAAGCATATGTTGAGGATTTTTTGCCAGAGAAGTATTAACATTGATGAAATAATGAGGAATAGTGCAATGTATGAAGCTGAAATTGTTATAGACACAAAGAGGAGTACCACGAAAAGTTATACCCTTTTCATGGTTTTCCTACCCGCGACAATCCAAGTCCCTATTTGCTTGATGTCCACGCAAAAAGATTGTCCCAATTCATTCTACCCCAAAAAACAAAGCCTTATCCATAAAAGTGTTAATAGTTTGTGGTACTCCCCTATCAAAAAGATTACTCACCGGCTCTGGATTCCAATTAAAACCTTCCCTGCATTGTCCAGCAGTGTGAAAAGCAGTCACATACGTCCTCTGGTCCAAAGCCTTCTCCAACACCTCTTTCGTAGGAGGAAAATCCAAGGCTGCAAAATGACACGAAGCGCTCTCCTCCGAGCTCCAACTGGGCTCGACGGAAGCAAGGCCATCCCGGCCTACAAAGTCCACTTCGATGGCTCGATTGAATTTTCTTAGTTCTACATTTTGCTTTCGCAAATGAGTAGCGTTTTGGATTTGTTGGAGGCAGTGCGGTTTTGGGTTTGATATTTTTTCGTCGTATTGCTGGCGTAGGAGGGCGAGGAAGTTGGTCGAGCCCTCGAACATTTCCTCGAACGTTTCAGTTCCATCCGCTGAAGAGGTTGATGATGCGGCGGTGCGGCCGCCACCTCCAAATGCGACAACCTCAACATCATCATCATCATCATCATCATCATCGGCGACTCGACCGGCATACTCAGTGAGAAACGAAGCGGGCGAGGGCAAGTAAGAGCTCAATGTGGTTTTGTTACTTAGGAAGACGGAACATGACGCGATAGCTATTGCGACGAAGAAAAGAGCAACGGCCCGCATTGTAGCAGATCGTGGCCAACGAAAAAGCAGCAGGTCGCAAACCTCAGCACGCCAAAACGATAATAATAATGCCCATCTTCCTTCTCCAAGTGCGGCGGGGTCGGGGTGGTTGGAAATCGAGGCGTCGTGTCGCGCGCCGACCGCGGACGAAAAAGCAGAGAGCCAGCATTCATGCTCAGGCATCACTGCAAGATCCCGTATGGTGGGTACGTATCGTACGTACGTATTAATAGCGCGGT
>JALLAS010000373.1:5491-19857 GCA_036939415.1 Detonula confervacea | reverse complement strand
AGCTGTGTTAAAAAACAAAAACATTCCAGACTATTAGGTAGGTATGTACAAGTTCCTAGGTGGGATATATCATTGATGTATGTACGATGCAATTTCAATTCGACAATCGCGTGCGATTCACAACACAGCAGAATCGTGACAAAGCAATAGATAACACATGGTGTCAAGGAGGCTATCACTTGATCCAGAGAAAGTATTTGCCCAGCTTTGGACACGGACTTCTACATCCATCCATTGGATCACATGCAGCATGTTGCCCCTATGCCAATTGCAAGTCTTGTTTCTTGATCTTGTGAGTTTGAACAGATCGAAAATATCGCATCTCGCGAAAATTAGGTAGTAAACTACGTACAAAAGCTGTGATAGAGCTCGATCCATTATGCCAAGGAGATTTGGGCCAACAGACCGATGAACTTCAATTGATCGACGTTTGATGTCCACTCAAGATTCTTTGGATGAAACTTACTTGACATTATAGCCAAGACACTCACCTTTCCAAAATGGTGCCCCGTGCCTACTAATTTGCGAGATCGCACGAGATCGTGAGCTTGCAAGGATGCTTGTTGTTTGAGTGAGCGCAAATATGCGCCTTTGCTCTGAATCCTGTTAAGCATGGAAGAATGTCATGACAGAACCATGACCAAGGGCATCCCTGAAAAGAGAAGCACATCATGAAAACTTCATGCCAAAGAATGTACACCACCACCATGAGATTGCGATGAGATTCACCATTGCAACATCCACTATGTTTGCAATCGCCGGCGCCCAGTTGATTGCCTTCTGCTCTGCTGGTAAGACAACCCCCTACAGTTCTCTTGCCAATACATATTAGGAGAAGGTTTATCGGGGCCTCACCCTCTCAGCCAAGCAGAAGGCGTTCGACTGGATATCGTTCCTCGTCTTCACAGACAATGACAATGCTATCAACTAGTAATCGGATGGTGTGGAAGGGTTCTTGCCACGATCAAATCATCCTGTGCCACCATCCCAGCCCCAACATCACTACCACTCACAGTGATATGGGATACCACTATATTGCCGCGAGAGTGATATGAAGCATCAACAGCAGACCACACCAGGCTATTATTGGAGCAATCGCAGACAGGTTGTTATCTGTCCCTGTCATAAAAAGAGGAGGACCACGTGTTAGCAATGATGTGCATCACATGCCTGATTTCTTTACGTAAGTATGTTTGCACTGAAGTAAATGTGATATACACCCAAAACTAATGTATAGAGATGGGTCTACATCTATCTACTTTAGATACTCGTCCGTAATGTTGCTGATATGTCTGGCTCTCCATATCCTTTTCCCACTTTATAGATGCAACTATCTTCTCCTCGTTCCTACTCAACACTATGTCACCTTGACAGGTAACCAGATTAGTTTATCCTACTCATCCACTTTCTTCAGCTCATATCTCCTTTTTAGACCTATTCAGGCAAGTTTAAATTTAGTTCATTTTTATACTCACCTTGGTCCCCACTCCCATCATTTCTTCCTTTTAATGCTCTTTCAATGTCTCAAGCATTGATGTCAGTTTTTTTATCTTCCATCACCTCTGTGTAATTCTCCAAATCATCTGTTTGGGTACCCAGTACTGGAAGATCAGGCATCATCAGAAGCTCAAATGTGTCCTCCTTGGGGAGTGACTTTCTATTCTTGAGTGGAATTATGATTTTGATCAAATGATCCAACACTCTTTTATTGGAACGAGTCACATCAAAAGGCGTACGATGACATGTAGACTACTTACGATCAGGTGTTTGAAATCTTCACAGACACTATCTCTAAGCAGCTTGGCACAGTGATTACTCAACATAATAGGCCCATTGCGTTTTCAGCAGAAAGTTGTCTGAGACGCAGCCAACGTATTCCGTAACTGAACTTGAACTTCTAGCCACATTGGAAACACTAAAAGAATTCAAGGGAATGCTTTGGGGGCAGAAAATTAAAGTGTGGACTGACCACAAAAACTTAATTCAAGATGCTCTAGGACTAACCTCAGACCGTGTGTACCGGTGGTGACTCCTACTTGAAGAGTATGGTCCTGGCATAGAGTACATTAAGGGTGCTAAGGCCAAAGTCAACGTTTGATTTGCTTGATAAAATCGGCAGTTCGTGCGAACCACCCCCGGCGTTTGTTGTATTGATTCCTACCGTAGAATGTGCATTTGGATCTTTTATTGCTTGACGCAGTCCCGAACCCCTCCGTTTGACATCTTCCCAGCGCCACAACAACTTGCTTCTCACTACACATAGACCATGGCCGACACCTCCCAATAGGAGGCCATACGACTGGAAATACTCGATAAACTGCACGTGAAGGTTACGTAATTCGATTGGATATCACCAGGTGAGTGAGTTGCAAGGGCCCCGTAACTGTAATTACGTAACCTTTGGGGGTTGGGTAGGCGTGCGATCAATCCGCAACAAGTTGCGCTGCATCGGCGACCTTTTCCCCGTCACAATGGCGTTGTCCATCGTAGTGCTGTCTGCAGGGCATAGTTCACAACCGTGCCAGTGACATTGCCATTGATATCATTTGATCGATTTGTCGTATTATTCCTCATTGGACTTCTTTCCTTTCTGTTTGCACTGTTGCATAAGATTTCGCAAACTTTGTCCACAAAATGAGCCCCGAGATAAGAGTATCTAAATTGAAACTGCCTCAAAAGGCTTCATCTATGAATGAAGAGCTTATTCTTCTATTGAAATATGGCCTGCCAGCAGAAGTGTGTACACGTTGGCATAAGTGGAGTGATGTGGATACATTACTTCGTAGGGGAGGCTTTACATCATTGCCGGCGAAATTTGTATTAAAAGCAATGAAGTCCAACCAAAATAACAATATGTTCTTTGGTTTGAACACATTTCAGAACAGGATATGGTATTGTTTTGATTATGATAACAGAGAGTATGATGCTCCTCTTGCTCAAACAAAAATACTGAACAGCCTAAGTGATGCAGAAAAGGCTAAAGCTGTACCCGTTATACCTGAGAATTACTTTATTAAATTTGAGTTAGACTATCTTAATGAATACATGCATGAAAATAACAATCAGTGTACTTCATCTAAGACGTCCAATCCGGCATCTACCACCACTCAAACTAAACGTGCTTCCGTGTCAAACTCTGGTGATACTGAAAAAACTGTGAATACTGCCTTGTCACAAGCCCCTGTGTCAAAATTAATGGTTTTCATTCCACCAACATCGTCCCGCAAAAGAAATAAATTCCGTGATGTTACTCCATCACTGGCTAATAAAAAACGGGCATCAAATATATCAATGGTTCCAACAAAGCAAAGTGTTGGTGCTACTTGTTTGTCAACTGGCACTCCACTGTCTACCGGTATCGTTCTAATGGACCTTGATGGATTGGATCAGTTTCAAACAAATGTTGTAGAGAAGCATGCCCGATCCTGCCCAGCTGGAAGTTTGATAGTGGTCAAGCAAGTCAAAGAAGGGTATGACCTTGACCGCACATATTATTGTAGGTTTTGCAAGAGGAGTTTCAGCATGAGTACTGGGCCAAAGCCAGAGACCAAGTCTGGACTTCGCAAGAAGCGTGGCCGGCAAA
This sequence comes from Detonula confervacea, assembly GCA_036939415.1. Lineage (NCBI taxonomy): Eukaryota > Bacillariophyta > Thalassiosirophyceae > Thalassiosirales > Thalassiosiraceae > Detonula > Detonula confervacea. The sequence continues at coordinate 16,274 of JALLAS010000373.1, read as the reverse complement.
TGCGGCCAATAAACAAGATGATGTCAACTGCCATTTTCAAATCTGGAGCTCCGGCTAATCAAGTCCAAGAGATTTTTTCTGAAACCGGTGCCATCAGCCCAAGTAAAACAGGATTGGCCAAAATGGTTGACAGAGTCCAAGAAGTAGTTGTGTATGTCTCAGAAGAGCAGCTAAGCAAAAACCGAAAAGATCATAATAAAGCAGCAAGAGAGTTGAGTAACTACAAAGGTGATCATAAGTTTGTAGATTTGGCAGGAAAAGAGCACTCGATAGCAGTTGGATCAATTGCACTTGATGGCAATGGAGAGAAGAGGGCTTATAACCATGTTATCACCGGAGAACAGCATGCGACTATCATTGTCAGTCTTAATACTGGGGAGCCATTATATGTATGGCACGATCAAATCTCGTGCATCCATTGTCAGCGAAAATTAACTGAGATTCTGAACGACGAGAGTGTCAAGAAGCGTGCTCAAGACATAACATCCCAAGATTTAGCCCATCCAGGCAAGAAATGCTACAAAAATAGCATCCATGGTCCGGCATCCGCCGAGGAATGGGCAACAGAATCTCTAGCCAACTTTCTCTTGATTGATCCAGACAACAATGACTTCCGCTCAGATGATGATGCGATCCTTGCAAACTTCGTAATATCTGATGGAGATACTAAAGGGCCAACAAGATTTATAAACAAGCAAGCAGAACTTGTACCTTCCTTCAAGGGCAAAGCCGTATATCTACCCGACATTGGACATTTCATCAAGTGTATTTCAAACTCATTCTATGCCTTGGCAACCAAAAATGTCGAGCTCAGAGGAAAATCCTTGCTAGAAGCTCCACGCATACGATGCATGTGTGGAGATGTATCCAAGTATCTGAGAGAGTATGGAGATGAGTATCGTGAGTTGTCAGAAAAGAGCGATGATAAATCAAATTTGCTTTTAAATCAGCGTAGAGAGCGTGCAATGAGTCGAATTGATGCTGTCATTCATCACCATTGCGGTGATCATGCACACTGTCTTAGCTCTGACTGCTTGTATCGGCGGCTTGAGACTCACCATTATTGTAAACACAAAGTGGAGGTTGATGACCAGAAGTCACGGATTGAAATTGTGGCTTTACATCAGGATGAAATTGATGAAGATTATTCTGATAAAGCACGGTTCAGTGGCATGAGCATGTCTATGGGCATGAAGGGGCGTGCCAAGTTGATGAATGAAATTACGAAGCGACTAGACATGAAAAATATTGATCGTGTTGCACTTGCAATGTCTAGCAACCGGTGCGAGAATTATTTCAGTGTGCTCGTGAAGTTCACTTGTGGAAAGCGCATTTATTTTGGCAGAAAGGATGGCTGGAAAGTTCGCTGCCTTTACGTAGCAGCATCGAAAACCAACAAAAGACTCACTGACTCCGTACGGAAGGGGCTTGGAGTCTCGTCTTCATCTTATGTGAGAGAGCTACGAATCTCAAGGGAACTAAAACAGAAGGAGTATCAAGCAAGATATCAAAAGACAGAGAAATGCAAGCAACGTCGTAAGATGAAGAAGCTAGTGAAGGCAAAAGATGTTGTGTCAAATGTGAACAATCCTGCAAGGCACAAAACAGAGAAGCTGTCGCCAAAGGTTGATGGAAAACCAACAACAAAGAAACCAGCTATGCCAAGAAAAAGAAAAAATCCATGCCCAAATTGCAAAGGTATGCATCCTGGCAAGTGTCCCGAGCCAGAATACAAAAGTAGAAAGACGAAGAGCAAAGTTGATAAAGATTATCTTGCTTCTCTGTTTTAAAATAATCAAAAGTACATTTGTCACTTCTTCTTACTTTTCTCGTCAGGAGGATATGCTCGCCTCACCGCAGATACAATACAATCAGGAAGTTCTACACGATTTCCCTTCCCATGAAACTGATACACACTTGTTGCATAATAGTAGTACAACAAGAAGCGTTTGTGGTTGTTCGCCATGTCCTTCAACTCACGGTCCACAAAAACACACTCTTTGGCCACTTTTGCTATAGACACATTTTTGATTGGAACACTCCTGGCAAGACAAACTGCAAAAGCAATGCCATGCTTTGAGCAGAGATCCCCAGTACATTCTTTGCTCTGTTTGCCAACACATTCCCCAGCAGCGTTGGCATCTGGTTCTTCTTTATCACTTCTGTCGTGGATCTCGGCATAGCCTTCCACTGACAATCGCTTTGGTGGCCCTTTTAGATCAGATGGCACAGGACGCCGACCAATGATTTCGAAATCTCGCAATACAATGGCACATCTCATGTCATACAAGTTGCCATAATCCATGTACACGGGAAATGCCGATGCCACATGAATCACTGCACCTGGCGTCAAAAACTTACCCTCTGAATTGAGTGTTGAATCCAGTCTGACGGTAATAACCGTTTGGTCCCCATCAATTGCATTTATCTTCCACGTCCGATGCGGAATATCCTTCGCTTTACCAACAACCATGTCTCCTACAAGCTTGCTATTGGTCATATCCGACGATGCTGCTGTGATCTGTAGAATAGCATTGCTAATATCAATGCCCCCCCCTCTTGTACAATGCGATTCCCAATCCATTTGTGAGATCAGGAATTGAAGATGATTCTGAGGAGGATGCTGAAGGATTTGTTTCATTAAGAGGAAGCGGATAAGTTACTCTGTCGCTTCCAATTCTACACACCATTGATTTGATATTGTTCAAATCCTCGTCTTTCCAAGAAGGGGGATTGCATAAAATTCTCCCCAACACTGCTTCAACAGTAGCAATGGCAGCAGCCCTATCCACTTCCTTTCTGACATCATCTTTCAAATCATCTTTATACTTCCTCTTTGGTGGCATTATTCCTATAATATGTAACAGCATGATTATTACAGTGAGATAATAAGGTGCATTGGCAAACATCACCCCCTACTAATGATGCTGCCAAATGAATGCGGTGTGGCCCATGATAATAATAGGCGCATGCACGTGCCGCGATAATAATATTACAGTATCGTAATGCAAATGAGCCCGGCCCGTGCGGCATGATGAGCTAGGATATTGACGCTCGCCGGCCGTGCCGCCGCATGCCGCGAGCTAGGCGGATGTAACGACGACTGCGCCGGCCATGACAACTGACGACAAGGCCCAATCAAAACGATGAAGGCAAAACGCGCGGGGTGGATGCACACTCACTCTGCTTTGTCTTTGGAGAACCCGGTGTGGCGTTGGGCTTTTGTTCTTTTAGTCTAAATTTTATGTTTGGCCAAAGATCGCAAAATCGCAAAAGATCAAAAATGGAAGGCCGTACGGAGCGGGCCTCTATAAGGGATTGCAGGTTGGATGGATCAGTGGATCGCATGTCGGGTGGATGTATGACGTGGAGAGCAAGATGGGGATACTGTCGGGCTTCTGCCTGGCTGGCATCGCAAAGAAAGCCATTTGACACGATCGAAACCAGGAGGGGTGACAGGTGATTCTTGACAGAGGGGCTATTTTACTAGGTACATAGGAAAGGCTACCTACATCAAATGACGTCGCAGAACTGGTAGAAACATACCACAAAAACAAACGTTGACTTTGGCCTTAAATGGCTCATGTCAATCACTAAAATACCACGGTCAACAAAAGCTGCCAATGTAGCCATTATATAGTAGCCAATGCCAAAGAACAATAAACTTCTTTGGCCAATGCCATAGATACCTGCTTGAGCTTAGAAAAGCCATTTACCTCTAGACTAATACTTACCATAGTTTAAAGAAGTGGACTTGTACTGTCCGATGTGTATCAACCAAAACTATTCCACTTCACAGAGCAAAAATTACATATCAAGGTCCTTGAGGTCTGCCATATTGAAATCATCCATTCTCCATTTTGGACCTTCCGTCCCTTCGGGGCTTCGGGCATCGCGAATTCGTGCTCGTCTGGTTCGTCTTCTCGAGAGCATTCACCAAAAGCGGATCTCAGAAACCGATTCTGGCGGGAAAATATTTATCGTCGGAATAAGTACGTGTAATAGCGCGCCCCAGTCAGATATGTATCTTGATCTAGAGAATCTAGACCCGCCCCATGCGTGCGGAGAACCTATCCTAGATATATGGGGACCATGGCCATTTTGGCAGCGCCATCTCTGTGCCATCGGTGCATGTTGCCCTGACATGACCTGAGCTTGCTATGCATGGTGAGCAAAAGAGCCATCGAATATTTAATATCTAATCAAACTGACACAAGAAGAAATATCATAATTGCCAGAGTTGAAAATCATGAGTACACCCAACTTTGACGCCGACCCAGCTGAAGCTGAGCGTACTGCCAATGGAGCTGCTGACTTGCTCGACGCCGACGACGCTCCTTCAGCAAGCTCGTCGCCGGCCGGCAATGAATCAGCCGCCGACAATAATCGACAGGACGACATTGTTGGCGCTGCCGAAGCTGAAGCTAATCGAACTGCCAACGGTGCCGCTGACTTGCTCGCCCCACCTCCTCCTCCTGACATCTCGCCTCCAAGCTCGCCACTACCCAGCAGTGGATCGGCAGCAGCAGTCGTTAGTGAAGCGGCGTTGATGACGCCAACCACGTCGCCTCCTGCAGAGCGAAGAAAGTCTAACAACGATGATGATGTTTCCACCATTGCATCTGGATCTGGATCCACTAGCAAACCCTCCATTGCCACGGTAACAGCCATTGTGAATGAAGTATTGCGTCAAAAAGAAGCTGGTGGCGCTGTGGACATCGCCTCCATAGCGAGCAAGGAGGTGGAAAAATTCTATGACGCCGAGGATGGCGATAATACTCTCCCCCCGGACGGTACCCGCAGGAGCGGTCTTCGATCCCATCCGTGGGACGACAAGGACGGCGACGCAGAAGGAGTAGGAGATGAAACAAAGGCTCTATTTTCTCGCATGGGTAGCAAGGGGGCTGCTGCCATAATATCTTCCAAAATTAAAGCTGCCATTGGTAGTAGTAAGAAAAAGCAAGGCGGTGTGGAAAGGGGATATGGCCCTACGTCTCCACCGAAGAACATGTTCCAACGAAAGTCGTCTCCACCGGCGAACATGGTAGGTGACTTTATAGACGAGGAATCCCCGGATTTCAACGATCTATGCGAAGAACTAGGTATCAATGCCCAAACTCATCCCCATTTACGGAGAGCGTACCGTATGAATAGTTCGGGTATCTTCTCCAACTGGTGTTGGAACTACAGTACAATCCAACAGATTCTTCGCTCGTCGAAATGCCATTATTATTGCATCATAGCTACCTGTCTCGTTGGTGTTTCCATCGGTATTACCACGGCAGTTAGTAAGGGATTGCAGCATGTTGCAAAACGCAGTGAAGAACTCCACCCCGTTTGAATCAAGGAGAAGGAGGCGAAGGAAGATAAAGATTGGTGGAAGGAGGAGACTTCCACGGCTCCGACGCCTCATAAACCCGATCCAATGGAGGTTTACATGGAAGAACACAAAAGCACGTTATCGATGCAAGAGCTTCAGGATTTATATTATACCTTGTCGGATGCGTATCTTCCGATATGGTTCGACCGAAATACGGGGTGGGATGGCACGACTTATGAGGAGGCTATTGATTTTTGCAGGTCTCATGATGACTTTGTTCCCTGTCCATATGATGTGTAAGTGCTGATATTCTGATGGAGAGGGTGATTGATTCGTGTGGTGATGTTGTTTACACGTCTTTACACTGATCTTATATACTTCCCATTAATTTTTAATTCCCTATAATGCGCCGCAAAAAATATGAAGGTATTGTCCTGGACAAGCAAAAAAGCTCATCTTTGACGAGGTCTTTGAGGAGGAAGGAAAAGAAAGATCGTGGGCACCAATCCTGGATGATTACAATGAGTGGGTGCAGGTTAGCAATGGTCAAATTCAATGCATCACCTACTCGGGAATATGGAAGAAACGCCCCGATTGGGGGTTGACACCCCCACCCTCTGGCAGTGAGGAGGCCATTGAAAAGCTCACCAAGCATATCATGTGTTGTCTTGAACATCCATTGGGGGATGAATTCGAGACGATGAAGATTCCGGTGCCACATCAGATACCTCCAGACGTGGCCGCAGAGCACGGAACAGGGGTGGATGATCCTATTCCACCGCCCCCACCTCCTCCTACAGATGTCGCGACGGATAAGAATGATAAGACTGGGCCGTCGTTTGTGCCAGAGCATGATATCACATTTACAGCATTGGACGAAGAAATTCGTGACAACTACCGTCCCTTCTGGTTCGATAATAACGATGGATGGGATGGAACCACCTACGAAGCGGCCAAGGAATTCTGTGAAAGCATACCGAATGGACCAGATGGAGAAACCTTCCATCTCTGCCCGATCAAAGCTTATTGTCCCAATGGAAATAATGTTCCCAAGCCGTTGACATATCAGATGGATGCTTTTGGTGAAGGGTTTCAGTGGGCCCCTGTGAGCAACAATATCAATGGATGGGTGATGGTGGGGAAAATGAGCGATCAAAACCCACACACCTGTGATACATTTTTGGGTATGTCTCGTCGTGAACCGGACTGGGGTCTTGATAGGACTCAGACGGAGATGAAGAATCATATCCTTTGCTGCCAGGTTGAGACTGGTCCTGATGGCGGCATAAAGAAAGCGGACATTGCAAAGCCAATTATGGACGATGAACCTGCCTCAAAAACTCCGATTCAGGGTGTCCCCATTGATACCGAGAAACCCATTGTTCAAATCACGCCTACCGATGTAGTTGCCAGCTCCCAAAGTTCCACCAACGAGGAGGGTAGTACGCCACCTGCGGCAGCGGGCCCGACAGAGGAGGATGGTCACCATGGTCATATAGACGTAGTAGTGGAGGAATGCTACGGGAGCGTAGTCATTGTACTCGAGTACGTTGGGGTTATTGTTGGTGGGTACTTGCATGCCTTCATCTTCTTCACGGTCGCGTATGAAGGTTATGATTTCGTCCCGGATGCGGGTTGGTTGGATATCGTGGAACGGTGGTATCGTCTTGGTGTGCTCTTCACTTCGTGGAGTGTCTTGTCGATGAGAGAAGTTCTCTCTGTATTCTTGCCAGATGTGTTGGAATTTTTCGTCAATACTTGTGTCATCCCATATGTCAGGATCAGGTATAGTGGGGTGGTGATGTCCCGTATGTTGGCCTTGTAGGTCATGGTATGTCTTCATTGCTATGCGTCGGTCGCCCTTGCACCATTCGGTCAATACGGTAATGTATCCCATAAGGAGGTATATGGTGTGGCATGCTTTGCGTTGCGCATCCCCGGTGGCATCATTGTCTCCTGGCTTGGTCATATACTGTAAATACAGGTTTGCGCTTTCGATGTATATGTGTTCAACACTACACGTGTTGTAGACGTGATCCATGTAGTCCTTGTATGCCCGTGCCTTGCTCCGTATAAAGGGGACCCTACAGTAAGATCTATATCTATCCATAGTGCGGCGCCGTACGGGTATGATTCCGTTTGATATATGTTGGACAACATAGCTTGGCAGTGGCATGTTAGATAGTTCTCGTTTTAGTGTTCTTGTTGCTAGGGAGTAGGGTTGGCATTTCATCATGCCTGAAAGATCGATGATGTTGTGGCCGTTGATGTCTTGGGGGATCCATATGGGTATGAAGGAGATTTCACGTAGTATGAGGTGACCTCGGAGTTTTATTTTCTATATGGGAGTGTGTTCTAATAGGCAGTGACATGGGTTGAGGACTTGCGCATGGTTTGTTTCAACGATAGTAGTGATGGCCCTTTGTCTTGCAGTCACGTCCTCATTTTGGTCCATATCAGTGTTCGATGGTCGCTTGGCCAATCTCCCCATAGCGGTGCCGGTAGTGACATTGGAGGAGGGTACAGAGGCACCGTTATCAACAGCAGGGCGAGCAGCGGTGAGTGGGTCAGGGGTGACAGTGGGGTTGATATTGGGATCAACGGGGAAACGAGCACTGTTCATGAACAAGGAGGAGAAAGGTAGCTCGAGGGGTCCTGTTTGACGCCGCGTTGCCAAGGATGGAGACGGGTCAGAGTGTCGGCGACAATTTCCGGTTGGATGTGCGGAACTGGTGGTGGATCGGATGGACGAGGCTGGGGAGGGCTCGGCGGTGGTGTCGGGGTGCTGTTGGTTGTCGTCATGGGGTTCAGTGGTGGAGGACATGGGAGGATTATGGATAGTGTGTGATAGGTATAATACCAAATGGCCGTGGTGTGATGTTGGTGCAGGTGCGGAGTCATCTGGAGGTAGGGATGACATGGAAGTACCAGTTCCTATTGTAGGGACGTTGTGGGGATGATTGAGTTTGGGACATGGAGGTAGATATGTTGAACATTTGCCGCGATCAAAGATACGTGACTGGATGTTGAAGGATATCTTGGCTATAGAAGTCGCGGTCGGGTGGGTTGCAGACGATGTGGTGCTTGGCGTGATGGTCAGCGGGCTTGATGGGTTCACGTCCCAAAGAGTGTGGTTCCTTGTACGGCTTGTAGATCTCATGTTCAACAGTAGGTGGTGGTGTCGTAGGTACGAAGAGCTGATGCATGTGGTTCTTGGCGGTGGGATCCTGTACGGTCGTAGGTATGTTCTCAGAAACTTGCTCCCCATTCTTACACGTCCGTGATGCGGTGGCATTGAGCGTGGTGTGAGTTGAGTCGGTAGTGTCGTCTGTCGTGGCTAGGACTTGTGGGATTGCATCAATAGGTTCGATGACTTCAACGTTACATTGTCTGTTTTGGTTTGGCGTGGAGGCGCTGTCATTTTGGATGGTGACTGGAGGAGTCTCAGGATTAGAAGTGTTGCTGTCTTCCAGGATGGAAGGAATATCTAGGCCGATGGTTGCGCAGATATAAATCAATTGGATGAAATCTAAAAGGTCAATTCTCTCGCGTTGTAGTAGTTTTGCTTTCGCATATCGTTTATAAGTGTCGATTTCCACTTGGATGAATAATGGTACTGTCCGTAGTTCTGCGATGTAGTTTTTGCTTAGATATTCTAATTTGTTGTTGGAAGGGTTGACGTAGGTAAGGTGGAAGGGGTTAGTTTGGTCGATGAAACTTAATAGGTGGTAGTATGTGGAGCTTTTGATATTGTTGCGAAGGATGATTCTGATCGGGTGATCTTCTTCATGGGCGTTGAGTAATATATTCACAATGTGATCATATACTGGACACTTGGTGTTGTCATAATCCAGCATTGTACGGAGTCAGGTACAAAAGCGAGAAAGTTGATCTGACAGATGATAATTCTTTCGAACGCCTTACGAACTAGGGTTATCTATCACTGACCACATATGAACTAGTGGATTTTAGACAGAGCGTGAATATTACACTTGATGGACCTTGAGGGAGCTTGGGAGCATTCCAAACGCTCAAGATATACCTTATGCGCCACTACTACCTCTGGACTACTTCTGACGGTATCGAAGGGGCATTCTTCTTGGGTCTTCAATAGGTTGCAAGTTAGGATGGAGTCATTCCATCTTATCCAAAGCAATGCACAGCATCAATTCGGTTATGCGAAATAGCTACGTCATTTACGACGGTCTTCACTACAAATTCAGCCTTTACGGCTTCATTAATTTCTACTTGTGAGCAAAAGGGGTGGGTCAATTGATTCACATTGCGTGTTGGTGTGTTCTTTGATAAGTCATCATTGGTGCTGTTCGTGCGTCATTTGCGTTCATCTCGTGGGGTAATGCGTATTTCACCGCTTCCATGCCTGTCGGTCGACGTGGTGGGCACTCGCGTTCTTTGTCTTGATTCCTATCACTTGATCATATTGATGGGTGAATCATTATGCCTTGCGTCAGTGTCACGGTCATTGTCCGAATGCATAATTCTCTCTCATACCTGGTGCTGTTGTAGTTGACACGGAGGACAGAATAAGATTCCGCCGCCGCCGCCGCAGTGTAATGAATTTGTTCAATTTCCCAATATTCTTGGACGAGGATCAACCTTATAGATCCGGCTGTTGCTCTACTGCCTTCGGTGGAAATAGAAAATACCCGAGCTATGGCCTGCAAAATATGCAGCAAGTACATAATTTTCTAAATAAGATCTAATATCTAACAGCTAATGAGCAAAACCGTTGTCATTGCCAGGATGTTATCTACATAGTTCAATTATATGCCAGCAATATCTGTGCTTTGTGGCTTGTGAAATACGGGGGAATTGACAAACGAGGACTCACAAACTAAATATCTAGATGAAAGAAGGTGGAATTTAGTACTTTCATTGGATGAAAGAGATTTGACCTTTTTGTGGGCAATATTGTATGTACCTTGGTACTAGATAGGTACCTAGTTGGTTCTTGCACTGTGACACTGTATCACAGCTCATAAATGCCGACAAGCACACTGCTGGTATAATAGACACCATGGCATTGAGCAAATTTCTTACTTTCTTTGCTTTCCTGTCTCTCTAGAGCACAGTCTTTGCAACACTGTGCTTCCCATTCACTTGGCGAGCTCTTTGAGCCTACAATGGTCAGCACACCTACAAAGGATTTGTGGGGATGATGTGCATGCATATCATCTCGGAAGCCTAATATTTAGGTTGAATGTAGGCACACTGCATCCTGCTTGGATTTAGTGTCCAAGATCTGATTTAAGAGTTCAATGGTCCAGTTTCAGCCAGAACTCATAAGATGCTACAGAGATTCATACCATCATGCTCAAGCTTCGAGCGAGAAGCCAAATGGGCACAGGTGGAGTGTTTCCTACATTAGCGAAACCTTGAAAGACCAATCTATCTACCATCCCAATGGGTATTAAATTTCAGATCCAATTATCACGTTTGATG
>JALLAS010000372.1:0-13901 GCA_036939415.1 Detonula confervacea | reverse complement strand
GAACATTTTCTGGCGAAAAGTAAATTCCTGGCAGTAATTTTTGGTTTACTGCAGTCATTTGAGTTCTAGCCCAGGGCTTCCCTAGAATTTCTTGAACAAATGTGGCACCGCATTCATCAAATATTAGAGATGATGGTCCATGGGCGCATACTATGGTAGGAGGTATGGCTGCATATATGTGGCAGTAATAATTATTACATGTCGCTCCATTATGTAGAAGATCAATAGAGATGGTGTTTCCGCGATTGTTGATGCAGGTCACAGGATTGTAAATGGCAAAAAAGTTGGTCTTTGTAATTCAACAAAAGGGTCGTGACTATTGAGATAAAATTTAACAAGCCTAGGGTCTCATTTATAAAAAATATCTACTTTCACAAAGGCACATGGTAGTACTTGTTCAAAATAGTATGGTCAAAACGTTTCCCCTATGTGTGACCTTAACAAACCCCAAAAAAATTGACATGGTGTAGGAGAAGTACTTGTCTTTGGCTCAAATCTGAAAAGATAAGGAGAGAGAGAGAAAGAGTGAGACTCTTTTTCGAAAGTCTCGTAAAACATCAACGGAGAGCGATATCTGCCTCGTTACTACTAACTGGATCTGGGACGTTGAGAATTCTCTCACAAATCAATAATAATATCATCATGAGCGCCAACACCTCCGCTGCCAACAGCGTCAACAGCAACACCCGCGGAAGCAGCAACAACAACAGCAACAGCACCACCATAAGCAGTAGCACTAGCAGCACAACCTATCCCCAACTAAGCAAGGACGGGACCCAAATAATCTATTCGTGGCTGCCCCATTCCACGGCGCTCGGGGCTTCGAGCACCGTGGCTTTGCGGGTGAGGAATGCTTCGCTGACGGATGTTGCGGGGAACGTCGGAAATAATAGTAATGGTGGAAGAACAATGCACGATGCTTTTGGTACTCCGAGTGGTAGGGAGGAGGATGAGAAGAAGGTTGACGAGGGGGAACAACAATGGAATGCAAATGCAAATGCAAATGATGCAAACAATAATGGCGAATGTCGGGTGGAAGCTTCCATTTACGGCCACGGCCTTCCCCTACAGGCGGCGGCCGTCTCCACCAAATATTCCTCGCTCCATCCCTACAACAATGGCGATAGCAATGGCAATACCATGTATTCCCAACATCAGCATCGGCATCCGGACTTTGCATGCGGGAAGGAATGGTCCGCCGCCAACTTCGACGCGACGATGAATCTTCCCGTTCGTTGGAGGGATTTGACGCGCGATGCGTGTTTAACGCTCAATGTATTCTGCGATGGACACAATATTGATGACGGTAGAGGTAATATTATCAATCTACCATCCGGGCACGGAACTGCAAGCGGGGGCGATGCTGCAAAAAAACGATGCGCATCGAAAGTTTGGGGCACGACGTTGCCGCTATTCGATCCGAACGGGAGATTGCGTTCGGGACTGTACAAGCTGAAACTGCATCCGAACGTCATGGCCGATGGCGGAATGAGGTATCGATCCGCGACGGGGGACGGCGGCGAGGGGGATAATGAAGAAATACCCATCGAAACGTTCTTGGAGGGTGGCGCCACCCCTGGCGTTTCGACGAATGCGAATACAGCAACAGCAGCTTCTCGCAGCGGCTGGTTTGATGGAAGGAAGCTGGATGCCGAGGACGAGGAAGATCCGAAGTGGAAAGCGTCGCTCGTCATGCACGAGTTGGATCGTCTGGAGAAGTATTCCGCTGGTCCGAGCGGCGGTGCGGCAAGCGCACCTGGTGGGACATCGAGCCAAACGGCGAATCCTCGTCCTGTGCCATGGTTGGATGCCCTGACGCGGGAGCGCTGTATAAATGTTCTTCGCGAACAGGAGGGGGGCGAAGGATGCTACGGCGATAATACGCCCGCTATCCATCAGCAGCAACATGAGAGTCCCTCGCCAACCTCTTCGAACCACAACTCGCCCTACCTTATCATCGAACTACCCACCCCTCCCATACCGATACTGCACGAAGAGCCCATGTATCCCGTGGAGACCTCGTCCCATCTACGCGGCACCACCGGATCAATCACCGCCAACGAACTCATCAAATACCACTCCAAATTCCGCACGGACGAAGAATGCATCGACGACGACTGCCTCTCCGTGCGCATCAGTCCCTCGGCCGCGGAAATAACGACGCCCGCCTCCTCCGGCACGATACCTCAAGCGCAATCCTTCCTCTACCCCCTCGTCCAAACCCTCGACCACGAACCCCCCCTCGCCGACGAGAACGAAAACCCCCGAGACAATCCCGCCCAGGACAAGTATCGCATCCTCGCCCACGACCTCATCCGCGGCCTCGTCGATCCCGGCCTCAAGCCCGACAGGGTCCAGCGCGGCCGGCTGGAGCGCATCGTCGGCAGTCCCAGCTACCACCTGAGCACGGAGGAGAAGGATTTGCTGTGGCGGTTTCGGTTTAGCCTGGTGGACAACCGGAGGGCGCTGACGAAGTTTTTGCTGGCGGTGGATTGGAGCGTGGAGAGCGAGGTCGTGCAGGCGGCGGAGCTGTTGGAGCAGTGGAGGAAGCGGAGTCCGATCGAGGTTACGGATGCGTTGAAGCTGCTGGGGCGGAATGTGGCGTTTCAGACGAGTTTGGTAAGAGATTGAGGCATTTTTGTACTGTTGTCGTGTAATCCCATCGTTATTCTTTGCGCTTCACTCATTCACTTTGATTCATATACATCAACGGAAGGTTCGATCCTATGCCATAGAAACACTGTCGAATGCCCCCGATGCAGAACTGCGCCTCTACCTCCTCCAACTGGTGCAAGCGTTAAAGTACGAAGAGGATATCAGCGGCGGAGTCTCCGGCGGCAATGACGTTGCAAATGTCTTTTCGCAGGTAGATAGAGGAGGGGCTAAATCATCAGGAGCCTCCTCTTCGCTGTCGGCATTTTTGATCGAACGAGCTTCGTGCAATATTGAACTTGCAAATTTCTTGTATTGGTGAGTGGCAGTATCGTAGGTGTTTCGCAAACGAAAATGAATCATCGGCGAATGCACATTTTCACCACCTCGTGTACTCGAAACGTCTAGGTATTTGAGGGCGGAAATGCAAAATCCAACGTATGAAGCGAGATATCGGGAAGTGTTTCTGGCATTCCAGCAAAAACTCAGCTCCGTACCCGTCAGCAACGGTTCTATCGTAGAACAAGTGGTCTGGGCAGAATCAACCCTTTCGCTCTGGGAATTACTGACATACCAAGAGAAGTTCATTTCGGGCATCATGGCATGCCAAACGGACAGCCTTCTCGTTCGCGGAAAGAAAGATGCCAAGGAAACAAATTTGAGGGAGGCATTGGAAGCTGGTGGATTTCACAATATCCCTCATCCGGTGCCCCTTCCCTCTGCTCCTCATATTTGGGTGAAAGGAGTGAATTGTCAGACTGCGAAGATGTTCAAATCCGCTCTCTACCCGGCTGTATTGGACTTTTCGGTGGATCATTCCAATTCAAGTGACAAAACGATTGGGGCGCGTGCTGAGGCGAAATCTTCTAAGTCACACAATAACGAAAAATTGACTTACAAAGTCATGATCAAAACGGGTGATGATTTGCGTCAAGACCAGCTTGTAATCATGATGATTCAGTTGATGGACCGGTTGTTGAAACGCGGCACTCTTAACCTGTGGTGAGTTGCATGAAGAAAGGTTCCTACCTTCAGATTATTGTCTTAATTCACTCATTCAGTTCATTTGACTCCCTGCCGTAAGTCTGCGACCATACTCCATACTGGCGATGCCAAACAACACGGGATTGATGGAATTCGTGGAGAGAAGCATACCCGTAAGCCAGATTTTATCCAACAATAATAATTCGATAATGGCATTTTTCCAGAATGTGGCGCCGCAGATAGGGGCAAGGCATTCAGTGAAGCCGGATGTATTACAAACCTACATTCGAAGCTGTGCTGGTTATTGCGTGCTAACATATCTGCTGGGGGTTGGTGATCGACATTTAGACAATATTATGATTCAACCAAGGTATGTGTTGCGTATTTGCACTTCTTTGCTTGACCTCCAAACACATAGTTCTGCTCATGACAACTTTCTCATCCTCGTATTAGTGGTCATTTCTTTCACATTGGTAAGATCTAGTAGAAGACCTTCTTCAAACTGTTCATGTTGCATTGTATCAAAATCTAACCCAAAATCTCTCCCTTCTCCAGATTTTGGGTTCATTTTTGGCCGAGATCCCAAACCGCTACCACCAGCATTTCGTCTTACAAAGGAGGTATGTGTCGCACACAGATTGCGTAAAACTTCAGCTTGTACTTTATTCTCACTGCAACTTTTATGCAATATTTTATGTCCCTTTTCACTGTAGATGGTTGATGGAATGGGTGGGACAGATTCGAAAGAATATCGTCAATTTTGCTCGTTGGCGTGTCAAGCATTCAATGTTCTCCGGAAGAGTGCAGGACTGGTGCTGAACTTGCTTCATCTGATGAGTGACGCTGGAATTGAGGACTTATGTCACAATCCTTCTGCGGATGCAATTGGGGTCATTTCAAAAGTGGAGGAACGCTTTAAGCTAGAATTGACGGATGAGCAGGCGGAAGCTTTTTTCGTCGGTCTCATAAATGAATCTTTGGCAGCACTAGCTCCTCGAGTGATGGAAATGTTCCATCAACTTGCAGTGGCTCGGAGATAAAGGGGTTTGTTCTTTTTGTGCATCTTCAACAAATGAAAGAGGGCGCCCTAATTATGTGGCTTTTGCACAATTGTTTTGTCGCTAGTCGGCCATCTAAAGGTGTGAGGATGGATGAAATGACTAAAGATGAGATTGGTGTTCAATTATCCCCCGCTGGTGTTGGCTCTACCTTCTTCATACAGTATATAATGTAACATAGACTATGAAGTAATTACTAGATCAGACTAATGGAAACCAGTCCATCCTCTCGCCCAGCAAGTAAAATCTATCTTAGCACCAGACACTGGCCAGCAAAACAATTTGAACTCTGTGTATTCCTTTGCTCTTTTGCACAAGACGAAATTCAGTGTTTTTTCTTTCCACTTGAGCATCAAATGAGTTGAAAAATGTCAGTGAATCGCATGAACATCAAACATTTGGGTAAGTAATATGTGATATTGTATGAAAAACTCAAAGGTCGTCCCAATCCACTGCCCCAATCTTGGAATAAAATTTGCCATCAAGGCCCTCCTCGCGAGAAACCTGGTAGTATCGCTCTGGCATATTGAATCCAGTCTGGGTTGAAAGCTCTTGTTTCATCATACTGACAAAGTCCTCATCGTGCGTAATGACTACAAGTTGAAAGTTGGATTGAGCAGCACGTGATGCAATGATTTGGGCCAAGGCAATTCCCAATCCCCGTTTGTTTTCGTAGTCCAAGTTTGTGGTGGGTTCATCCAATGCCATGACACCGCAGTTCAGACAGAATGTTTCGGCGAGTGCTAGTCGAATGACAATGCTAGCAAGAACACGTTGGCCCGCACTACAACGTCCCCTGTGTATGAAATAATATTGCATGAATACACAGGAATATATGGGATCATATATTACAATATGCAAAGAAGAGTTAGGAATCATGTATAGAAGCAATAACAAAATCCCACACTCCAACTAACACCATTTGCCATGTAAACACATTATATCAGTATTGACATGCACAACTCAAGATGTGCATTATACACAATACACTCACCTCATATCCATCTGAGTATTCCCTTTTGACATAACAATTCGATAGTTATACGATTTGTTCGCACGTGATCCACTTTCTTGGCCTGATTGGATCTCAAGGTTGGTGATATCTTCGCCCTTGTAAGTTAGTGCCCATAGCTCCCGAATAATTTTATTGATATCGTTGATTTTCATGCCATGATAGCGTAGAAGAGCTTTGTCGAGAGCATCATAATACTTATCCAAGTCTGAGACTACGATATTTGTAGTCTCATGCTCAATCATTTTCATCTGTTGGCGTGCATCAACACCCTTGTACTCACTGGCATTTTATAGAAAGAAAGCCCATGGTGAAAGTACCAACCACATCATGGAGACAATGCAGCGATAGATGAGAAAAAGAAGTGCGGGGGAAACAAGTGAAACAAAGACATAGGAAAGGGAATAAACCTTGGGAGGGGACACACTTACGGTTCATTGAGCTTTCTCTTCAATTGGCGTTTCTGTTCATCCAAGCCTTGCATTCGGCCACCATATCGTTCAATCTGCCTCCCAAGTTCCCGTACATTTTTTGCAGCTGACTGATGCTGTTCTTCTGCAGCGTCCTTGCCCATGCCAGCAATCTCACCCTCCAAATGCTCCACCTCTTCCTTCAAGCGGTCAACCTTCTTCTTGAGCTTCATGAGGTTGATGTTGTCTTGGATAGTTTTCTTTTGCCGTTCACTAAATTGAAAGAGAGTGACGTCACAATAGCACAAAATGAAAAATGTGGCACCATGATGTGTATTGAACCTTGATCAAACACTTCCTTCATTCAAACTTACCCATCTTCCACCTGTTTCTTCAGATTCTCCAACACAGGTTTCAATTCAGCAAGTCTCCCTTGGGCACTCTGGATATTTTCAGCGTTTTCACGAAGCTTTTGATCCATCCCCCCAATTTCGTTGACCTTGTCAGAACGTTCATATTGTTCAATCTTATTGCTTACATCTGTTAATGGGTAGATTGGTGGGGGGTTCAGAGGTGCATGATTTGAAATACTTTCACTTCTGGAATCCGAATTAACAAACAGGAAATCCTCACCTTTTAGCTTGTCCACATCCCTCTCGAAAACTTTTAGCTTCTCGCTTAGCATCTGATCTTCCTGAGCGTTGGTATCTCGCATGCGGTTCCTATCCGACTCCTTCTGCATGAGCTGTGTCCTTAGCGGCACCAGTTGCCTATCCAAGTCTTTATCCTCTTCGCTCAACTTCTTCAGCTGTTCATTCAATTCTTCCTTCCTCTTAGTTGACTCCTGATCACGTTTGTATGTATCCTCTTTATCCCGTGCACTTCGCTCAGCAGTGGCAGCTTGGTTGGTAACACGAGAGATCTTCTCGTTGAGCTGCTTCTGCTCGTTGTTGAGCTTGTTGATGTTGGTGTAGGCGACTTCCTTCTGATCCGAGCTCTTGGCAAGGTCCTTCTCGACGGTCTTTAGGTCTCGGGGATCATCTACGTTGCCCATGACTGCCAAAATGTTGATAAATAAAGGAACATGCCAAATGCTTGAGTTAAGAATGAAAATGAATCTGACATGTGTTCAACACCACATCCCTACTACCTACATTGGTATTTTAGCCTTTCCCTCTTTTCCTTCACGTTCCCCATCTTCTCCCAAACCCTTTTGGCACTATCCTGGATGCCATTCACCTACGAAAAATAGAAAGGGATAGAGTCATAATACATAATGGCAAGGGTTAATAAATAAAGCATAGAAGTTTGAAGAATAAAAAGTGAGTTCCAATTTTTCAAAACTTGCCGTTGTAGATAGTGTCTGCAACTCCTCAGCCAATTCCTTCTTCTCCTTCCAAGCATTTTCTTCTGTCTTCAGGTCCGTTTCAAGGTTATTCAGTGAGTCGTAGCCACCACCCTCCTCTTCTTTGATTAGATTTCCAACTCCTTAAGCTCCTCAAGGACACGTGTATACTCCAAATAATCACTCATGTTTTCCGACGTGCTTCTTCGGAAGTGCTCATATTTTTGCAGGGTGTCACTTGTCTCTTTTGACTTTTTGTTGGCCATGAAGTGCAGCTCCGACACTAATGGGTCAGCCAGCTCAGACATGCGCTTGTGGAATGTCGTCTTCGTGAAAAGGAACAATAAGTTCGATTGAAACAACACAATTTAGACATTCGTATAAGAACAATAGTGGCTGTTGCTTTAAACATTCACATTTTCAATACAAGGCATTACATGTTGTTCATTTCATAATTATTTGGACTTACAAATTCTTTGTCTTCCGTCCATTCTCTTTCACAACATGGGCATGCCAAAGAATTTTTGGACTGTCATCAATTGTATGAACACAGTTAAAACATGGTTATTATATTGGAGCGGAACAATAGAAAGAAGGGCGCTCGTAAGTCTCACCATTTTTTTCAACCTCTTTATAATCTTGGTAATCTGCTCGGGCCTCTCCTCGTGTTCTGACAACTCCTTAACCCGCTCTGCGATGTACTTTAGTAGCTCACTTGGGGTGGTATCATCATTGATTCGATCCAGATCGATACCATGATCCTTTTCCAACCGTAAAATCGCCCTGATGATACTCTTGATCTTCTCCACTCCTCCTCCATCTCGCATCAGCTGCTTATTTTTTTGGGTGAGCTGTGTGAATCTATTCCGGTGATTGTTCACTAAGGCTTGCTTTTCGGAGACTTTCTTCTGCACATCTCCAACTACGGAATTGCATCGTTCGACATCATCCTGGGCTTTCAACAGCTTGTTGCGTACATTATTGTGCAGGACCTCCACAGGTGCAATGGGGTCATCCCTCGTAACTCTTACATCTTCACCCTGACTTGAAATGAGGTAGGAATTTTCCTTCAGCAAGTCTGTCAACACATCGTACTCTTGCACCACCTGCTTTTCTAACATGTCAATCTCATTCTGTTCATTTGACCTCAACCTTAACTGATCCCGAATCTTTGTATCCTGCTCGATCGTCACTGCTATACTTTTGAGTCTATCCTCCAAGACCCTGATATCCTTTGTGATCTCCTCTCTTCTAGGATGTTTGTTGTAATTGTCTCTTTGCTTTGCTAACTCGCCTGCCTGTCGTTGGGCATCGTCAACGTCGGATTTGCGCACACGGGAGAGGCTTGAAGACATTTGGCTGCTGATTTGGGTGAGTTCTCGCATCGCCTGATTCTTGGTAGAATCATTTCGTTTGCGATCTATTAGTGCGCAGAATGATAACGTGGAGAGTCAATGATGGGCAGGGTTAGAATGTGATATAATCTTAGATCATGGACTTCTCAAACACACATAAAGAAAGACACACCATTATCCACCGCCTGCTTATTGGCCTGCAACTCCAAAAAACTCTTCTGCATCGCATCCTCGTCTTCCCTATGCTGCTTCTTGGCCTTGTTGAAGTTGTTCGTCAGCTCCACGTTCTTGGCCTCAATTCCGCGTTGAATTACCTCCAAGTCCTCCTTTGTTATCATCACACCCGTGCTGGAGGTAGCGGATGTGAAGATGGTGTTACGGGACATGCGCGAGGTAGCTGTGCCTTGAGTGAGGGTACCTTCCTCATCCGACATATCTTGGGTGAGGGAATCCATATCTAGTTGATGCTTGCGATGCATTGCTTCCACAATCTTGAAACGTTGGGTGAGGACTCTGTAGGAGAACAATAATTGGAAATAATATGAGAAAGGATATCACAGATACAATCACTTCCAACACACCAGGCAAAATAACAACTCACTGATTGTGTGCTTCACTCTCAGCTTCCAGCTTTCCCTTTTTCGAATTCAAGTCGTTCGTCTTTCTCCGGAACTTCTCAAGTTGCCTTTCTACATTCTGGTATTCCATGTCATGCATCTCCAAGTTTCTAGTTGCTTCATTCCCGTTATGCTCGTCAGTCAATTCTCGTAGCATTTCCTTCAGCTCCTGATAGGAGTGCTTCCCCGACAGATCATCCTTTCCCAGCAGTTCCTTCTGTTTCTCCAACACGGCATCCTGGGTATCCATCTCAGCCCTTTTATACATCGAATTTGACACATGCTCTTCGATATCTCTTAGCACGTTGCTCGCCTCCTGAACTGCATTCTTCTCCTTTCCTTCATCCTCTTCGAAATTTTTGATCTTGTCCTGCATTCCAGAAATTTTATCCTTGCAATCCTCAAGATCCTCGCGAAATCCCGTGGATGCATGTTTGTGGCTGTTCAAACCCTCAAGCTCCGCTTTTAAATCCTTGACTAGTGAAGCGTAGCTTTTGCGTTCTGCCTTGATGGCCTCCAACGCCTTGGCATATCGGGTGCTGTCGAAAATATCATCGAACCTCTTCTTCAAGACGGATCCTTCCTGCAATGGCCACGAAGAATCTTCCTGATGACAGAACACGACGTGCTCAAGAATGGGCTTGCTCACTCCCAAAAAGAAGGGTATGTTCTTATCCAACTCACCACACTTATGACCTGGTGATGAGGATTATTTGAATGAGTGAGTTTACAAAGATGTAAAAATTGTATTCTATCGTGTTGCACATGATATGCTAATTCTGTTTGACATACTCATAGTCACTCTTTCGCCCGTCTCTTTATTCACCGTCCTAATTGTACCATCTAATGCTTTGAAAGACAAAGCGGTCTTCTTTTGTATGACTTCCATACTGCGCGCAACGACCATGGAAGAACCTTCAGTGTTGTTGAATCGGAGTTTGATGCTGGCTTTGACAGAGCTTTGGCCCATGGCACGGGGATCGTGAACGAAGCTTTGGCCAGATTTGTTCCCAGGTGGGAGAGAGCCGGTGACGGCATATTTGAGAGATTCAATTATGGTGGTTTTACCTGTAAGATAGATCGAATAATATGTTAGAGGCATTTCAATACGTCAAAACATGGGTAGAAATAATGAACCCCATATATTATACTTGGCTCTGTTGGTTTTTATGAGGACACACAAGCCTTCCAATTACCCAAAATACTTGACCCAGCACATGGATATTCCACCCATGTCTCTGTCGACACTTTCCTTTGTGACTATGGTGGCTATTAAGTCAAAATTACCTCCAATTCCTCCAAAGTGTGCATACGGGATTCATTTTCCAGATTCCTCATCATGAATGTTATTATAATAAAATATATCGACAAATCCTGCCAACTCATTCCTTACCACAGCCATTGGCACCAACTATGATGGTGAGAGGGAAGCAGAACCCAATGACTTGTTCGTCATCGGTGGGGGAGAATGAACGTACTCCTCGGATGGAGAGTTTAGCAATAGATGCCATGGTGATTCAAAAGGAAAAGGCTGAAGAACAAACATGGGGATAAAGAAGTGTAAGTCAAATTCAGATGTGGTGGTGTGGGTGGTGAAAGAACATCAAGATCGAAAGGGGGGATGCCTACCCAAGATTTTCAAGATAGCTGATACAACTTCAATACAGACATTGTGAGTTCCCATGATAACTTTGCTTCATAGCAAGTTTATAGTAAAACTATGAAAATATGATGCTGCCCATGATGTGCCTTCCCATGGTTAGATACAAGCAGAATCAAAATTGACATCAATGCAGGCCATCAGACGGTGTACAATACTGTAAAACTGCATTGTTTGCCCGACGCCAGCGACACAAATCAAACATGGAAGAGACTGAAATTCACAACAACATACGGTACAGAGAAGCTGACACATGCTTCGATAAGAGACGTCATTTCTATTCAGTTTCAGTGCCTTACAACGTCCCAATCCGTCATCCTTCAGCAGACTTCTTGCTTCTCGCTTTTCGCGGCCATGGGGCTCATCGCGTTGCTCACGCAGACGACAGACGACCAACAATGACTATTCGCGGGAACAGTATCGCACCGATGCAAACGGACATTGACCGAGCAATGCCTCTAGAGCCAATCACAGCACGATAACATCGAGCGAGATTATTTGCCGCTACGCTGTATGCATGTGCAGACCACAAATCAAAGAACGAGACCAATGACAACGACGACGACGCACTCCCGCGAAATGTTCTGCAACTGCAATCCGCGGCTGTATCCATCAAACGGCGGCGGGCTCAAAGGAACTTACCGATAAGGCCGCAGCGGCAGAAAATCAAAGGGCAGGGCGGGGGTGGGCCTTTGCGCGCTGCTGGACGGAGATGGTCACGGGAGAGTGTCTCCTTTTGTGGCAGACTCTATTGGCGAGAGAGTCAAGCAAAGAGTTGTTGCGATCAGGCCAAAAAGTGTTTCTCTAAAATAGCTCGTAGTACTTAGGTAAAATGTAATAGTACGAGCTATGATATATTCAGCAAAAACGAAATCTTCATCCATCATCACTTTGTGTAGTGGGGTATGGTATATTATCTGCACATAAACCTGTCATCATATTATTGAAAGACTGCTTATTATTTACTCCTCCTTCAATTTTATCCTCTTATTATTGACCCTAAGGTGATTTGAATCCGGGACTTGCCGAAACATTCTCACCATTGGCCAAGAGTAGATCGTAACATGGCATTGAGCTGCAGAGTCCCCATTTCTTCAACTCATCCACAGACTCGCTGATCCAAACAAATATGATGTCTTCCTCATTATCTGAGCACAAAGGGGCGATAATTCCATTTGCATCGAATAGGATACCACAATACATCCAAATATTATCAAAATGCCCTTTGGGTGCTCCAACATTATCGACACCTCTTTTGGGATACTTGCAATAGAAAGGATGCATTATCATCTCTTCCATTGAAATTGAAGAATCATTCTTCTTGTGTTTCATTCCACGTCCAAAAAAACAAGTGTCATTCCCGTCGCCTGATGCTTTCCCACTACGAATCAGCTTGTTTTTCTTTGAATCATAATAGAGGTAGCATCCCTCAAAACCAATGAGATCACCCGTTCTCATTTGAAATAGGTTTGCCATTAGAAGGTGTTGTAGGCTTCTTTCACCCATTCAGTTGTCTCTTTTGTGCTCGGGATGTGAAGATGTGGTGGACGTATCTTCAGATTACGAGGGCAAGGTCCATTCACGAAATGAGTAGATAATACCATGGTGGCATAAGCATAAGCATACGCTCCCATCACTGAATGCTCCGCCTGCCATCTCTTCTCTGTCTTAGTCAAGAGCTTTTTCAGCATGAAGCTCGGATTGGTTGTACACATGGCCACAGCAACCATTTGTACCTTTGCAGTTTGATCCAAAATAGTACAGTCAACACTCTCTGGATCAAGTTCATCGGATTCTGCAGTACCCTTTTCGACAGTTTCATTGACATTCTTCATATCCTTGAGCCTAAATATGTTGCTCTCACTCGTATGGTCATTCACGAGCTTCTTCACTGCAATCTCCGTAGTATTGAGATTTATAACAGGATGATGACCACGTGCTCTATGTATCTGGTCCGCCACCCACTTGTTAAACATTTTGTTCAAACCTGAGCAATGCTGGTACATGGATTTCCCTGTCTAAACCACGTTCTTGATGGACTTGGTGCGTGTCATAGCCCCCTTTGTTCCCCTAGCATAATCTCCCTTAATCGTTTCCTCCAGCTTGAGGATCGTAGCAACCAAGGCATCCAGGCCCAACTGTAGCACCTCATTCATTATGGCGGCATCGCTATTAAACAAATCAATCTATGTGCATTCATTTAATTGATGTATGCCAATCAATGCTCTTTGATCACCATGTTATCTGCTTAATTTATTCTTTCGTTTGCTTCAAAAAGATACATCAATCGATGCATCATTTCATTCATAGTTCGATCGGTAATCAACTTAGCAAGAAGGGGTGCACAACAATCAACCAGCACGCCCACCAATTCAACCTTTACTACGGCAATATGTGCTAAACACAACATCAAGGATCTCAGCAACAAAGCCCGCTGCTATACGGATGAGAGGGAGACTCGACGCAGCAATGAATACCGGTTGAGATTCTGTTTCCTGTTTCAGTGATATAGAGCTCTGCATATATTTCTACCAGATATACACATCGTCTTCTTATGCATTCACAGCCACTACAATAATATTGTGCGTCAATGTAAACATTCCAAATCTTTTTCTCACAGAATTTCAATATCTTTAGTGCAACTAGGTGTGTGTGACTGTGTGGGTGACTGTGTGTGGGTGACTTTGGGTAATTGCCATTGCAGATGGGACAGTGAATACATCAAGGCATGCTACTGGTTGATATTCTGATGGGACAGTGAATACATCAAGGCATGCTACTGGTTGATATTCTGTTTCCTGTTTCAGT
>JALLAS010000371.1:0-13919 GCA_036939415.1 Detonula confervacea | reverse complement strand
TCTTGACATCCGTGCATGGGCCAGATGGCTTACGCACAAGATGCAACCCGCCAGCTAGCGCCCGACTCCTCTTCACTCTGCATGGCCAGCCACCTATTGGCGTTCGCATGGAGTTGACGGGTCATGTAAAAAAATGTGTCATTGTGAAGTCATGGGGCATGTCCTAATGTGTCCAAACTGTCATTATTAGGGAACAATAATTGGGCATGCCCATTCTCAATTATTTCCCGTTACAACATGATCATTCACAAGAAAAGACACATGATACTCATAAAACACATATATATATATTGTACATCTTCTCAAGTAGTAAGAGAGTTATGTCTATTATTTCTTGCAAACCCGTGTGTGATAGATAGATAGACTGCCCATGTAACAGCTGTTATGTATTAAAAATGTTCCCTTTACCTTTCTAGGTTATCCCACATCAGGAGTGACAGATTTGCATCCGATTAGATTGTATATCAGTTGTATGTGCCGGCTAGACGACTGGTCCCACTTTTCACGACCACAATGCATGCACATTGCTACGGAAAAGCGCTTGCTAGATTTTGACTAGTTATTAGATTGTAGGTAGGTACATAGGGTACATAGACAGATCTGTGCGCGTACGTGTAGATAATATACGATAGCGGGTATGGTAATCATATTCTCTAGGAGGACCCATGGATGGCGTAGTAACAAAATCTACTAGATACAACGTACAATATGGACAGTTTCTGTGAGTTTTGAGGAAAGAACACACAAGGAATAGTTTCGACATTAGCTAGGAGTAGATTGCAAGCAAGATCAAAGTTACTACACGATATGTTCTTGATCAAAGATAGAGGGATGCACACATCTCTAGAGGCACACCGTACAATATTATTGTACAATACCATTATCGTACAATACTGCCATGTTGTCATAGCCCCCCGGATAGCTAGCTCCATAAAACACAGCGGGCAAGCCCATTTCACAATCCAATTCAAATCCATTCGAATCCGCGAGCATGAACCTGATATGAACATGACGTTCGCAAACATGATGTCCACCATGCTCACCTCTCTCCTCCTTCTGCAGTCCGCGGCCACCGCCACCGCTGCTGGCGCGGATACTCGGCCCTCCACGGGAGGCAAGAATATCAAAGAACACAATCATGCATCCTTACTCGAGCCGCTCCCACTCCTACAAGAACCCCATATCGTCGACCACGAGAACACGTCCCCCATCGCACACTTCGCCAATCCCAGAAGAGCCCAACAAAACGCCGGTGGAGTCTCCGTCCTCGGCCCCTCCGGCTCCTTCGCCACCGGCAACGGAGGCAACAACAACAACAACGATTTCTTCGTCAACCAAGGCTCCTCCGGCACGATCATCGCCTCCAACAACGACATCACGGCCGACTACCCCGTTCGATTGGACTTCAACAACGTTCCCTGCGGCTATCGCATCCCGAACTCGGTTCGTGATAACATCGTGAGCTTTACGCGGGAGGTGATTGATAGGAATTTGGATCCGGCATTTGATTTTTTCGATGCGACGGATGCAGGGATATTGCCGATTAATGGGGGGGAGTATGGGTGGCAGAATGGGAATTATCAGGGTGGAGTTAATCAGGGTGGGGCGACTGCGTGGAATAACCAGGGCAATAACAATAACAACGGCAATGGCAATGGGCAGAACTGGAATGGCAATAACAGCAACGGCATGGACAACAACAACAATAACGGTAACAATAACGGCAATGGTATCAACTACAACAACAACGGTGTAGGAGGAACAGGAACCCAAAACCAAAACGGCCAAAACGCATGGAACAACCAAAACTCCAACGCCAACAACAACGGCCAAGCCAACTGGAACGCCAATGCTCAAAACTACCAAAATGGTCAAAACTACGTCGCCGGATCCACCACTGGTACGGGCACCCAAAACCAAAACGGACAAACGGCATGGAACAATCAAGTCTCCGGCGATTCCTGGGCCCAGCAACAGGCGAATTGGATCGAGCAGCAGCAGAAGTGGCAGCAGGATCAGATTGATCAGCAGAATGCGAATAATAATAATTGGCATAGTCAGGCTGGGCATTGGAATGGAAATGGGACTCCTGGCAGTAACGGGGGTAATACTAATATGAATGGTAATGGTAATAATGGTAATGGATGGAACAATGGGGGAACGAATGGGTCTGGGGCTGGTACCGATTGGGCCAACAATGGAGTCTCCCCTGGTTCCAATGGAAACAACAATGGATGGAACACCAACACCAATTGGGCCGTGAATGGCAACAATAACGGAGGCCAGAATCTCGATACTAACTGGGCTGTGAATGGAAACAACGGCTTGAACAACAATGGCATGAACAACAACGGCATGAACAACAACGGCATGAACAACAACGGGTACAACAACGCCGACGGCTCCTGGAAGGACCGCTGCCGCCAATCGCTCTCCCTACCCCTCCGCGTAACCTGCCGCGGCCAATCCAACATTGCCGAATCCGCAACCCAATACATCACCCAAGCTTTACAGAAGGACATGCAAGGCATTCAAAGCTATTGCCAGTCGTTGGATCGTGAAAACTTTGGGAACTTGAGGCTCTCCACGGGGACATATGACTTTGACTATCTAGTCGATAGGACGAATGATCCTACCCCCTTCCCGACTCCCTCTCCCACCAGAAGGGCGACGGATTATCCGACATTCCGGCCCACGCCCAATCCGACATTCAATCCCACCCGCAATCCATCAAGGAGGCCTAGCCCTCCGCCGACGCCGAATCCGACGAGGAATCCTACTCGGAGGCCGTCGCCTAGACCGACGCCACGACCCACTCCGAATCCGACGCCGAATCCGACGAGGAAGCCGAGCAGGGGACCGACGAGGAGGCCCACGCCTTTTCCGACGCCGAGACCGAGTCCTTTTCCTAGTCCGGAGCCCACTCCGGAACCTACGCCGGAGCCTACTCCGGAACCTACTCCGGAACCTACGCCAGAGCCTACGCCTGAGGTTAGTTGAATAGCTTTTGTGTCTAGATTGTGTCGAGAGATCTTGATATACTCAAACTGTCTTGATAGGAATGGCAATGTCTTGCTTTTTCACCTTCAATCCATACTGTACTAACCCTTCGCATGATGCGCTCATCTTTCATTTTATATTACTTCTTTTTACGCAAAAAGCCCTCTCCCGAGCCAACCCCGCCTCCGACGCAAAAGCCCAGGCCCGGACCTCAGCCGAGGCCCACGAAACCGCCAACGAAGGCTCCGACGAAACGACCAACCGAGAGGCCGACAAAGAGGCCTACGGAGGAGCCTACGCCGCGACCTACCCCTCAGGTAAGTTTTTTTACTGTGCCCAAGAGAACTTTAAGAGATCTTGGTGTACCCTGACTATTGGCTGATAATAGGGGACTCAAGTCCTGATATGTTTTGGTCATATTTCTTATTTACTAAAACAACACCATACTCTTCTGCTTGATTTTGTATTCCTCATTCAGCCCATCGAGAGAAATCGACCCCCCGAACCTACCTTCAAACCTACATTCGAATCCACATACGAAGAAACTGAAATGATACGACTTGTGCCCCTGCAATTCAACCTGGATAACATTGCTCCGGGATATGAACCCTCTCCTGATGATCAAGAAATGATACTGGCCATTATACGCAGTATGATTATGGAGAATTTGGATCCCGGTCTGGAATTGGTGGATGTGAACTATGCCGGTAAGAGGCGAACAAGGCACCTTAGCAAGCCTCGCCTTAAGAAGAATGCAAGGAGGCGCCGTCTGGATGCTCTATACCTACCAATTGAAATCAAAGTAAAAGGTGACGGGGATGTATTGGATTTTGCCCAGCCTCACATCGAAGAAATCCTCAAGAAGAACAAGGATAAAATCATGGAACGGTTGAAGAACGAAGTCGATAAAGACGCCTTCAAGAACGTTGAGACATCCACCGAGCCCTACAATGAGGACGAAATTCCCATACCCACCTGTGTCCGAGACCATCCCGTGACGGTACACTTCGAGAATGTGGACCTCGAATACAAGCTTTCCGATGACTTTGGTAGGAAGTCGTTCATACAATTCGTGAAGAAGCAGCTTGAGGATAATCTGGATGATGAATTTAAGTTGATTAAAGTCGAGTATGAAGGCAAGTTGGAGCTTGGAGACAAGAAGCCCTCGGTGCCTCTTCGCGTCACCATCAAGGGACCTGCAGAGAAGGGCTGCAAGGATTCTTTGCCGCATATGCTCAAAGTCCTGAAGGACCGTAAGCAGAGCACGGAAATGTACCTCAAGGCGAAGGAAGATTGGAAGGCGTTTAAGGATGTCAATGTGGTGTTTGTACGGGATGATTATAAATACCTGCAGGATGATTCACCACCCATTGAGAAACCCAACGGCTCTGGTGGTGGAGGTGGAGGAAACAATGGAGGCGGCGGAAGTGGCAACAGTAGCTATGGTAATGGTGGAGGCGGAGGCAGTGGAAGCAACAGCAACGACAATGGCGACGGAGGTAGCAGCAACAACAACAACAACAGCAATAATGATGGTGGAGGGGGCAGCAACAACAACAATGGTGGAGGCGGCGGAGGAGGCGGCGGCAACAACAACAATAACAATGGTGGAGGCGGCGGCAGCAACAACAGCAACAATAATGGTGGTGGCGACAGTGGCAGCAACAACAACAATGGCAATGGTGGAGGCGGCGGCAGCAACAACAATAACAATGGTGGGGGCGGCGGCAGCAGCAACAACAACAATGGTGAAGGCGACGAAGGCAGTAGCAGCAACAACAACAATAACAATGGTGGAGGCGGCGGCAGCAACAGCAACAGCAATGGTGGAGGCAGCGGTAGCAACAGCAACAGCAATGGTGGCAATAGCTGGGGCAACAATGGCAATGGTGGTACAAACGGTAACGGAAATGGCATCAACAACGGGAACATGAATGGAATTGGAAATTATGGCAATGGGAATGATAATGGATTTGGAGGCAATGGTGGTGGAAATTCGTTGGAAGAGACCGATCATCTTGTTCAGCTCATCTTTGCCAACACACCTCAAGGCTTTTGCATATCCGCTTCCGACCGTGCACCAATAATGGATTTCCTCGAGAAATTGATCAAGGACAATATTGACGAAGACCTAGAAGTGAAGAAGCTTGCATTCGTAGGTGATGACGATGATTGCTACTATTTACCAATGCGCATCACGGTCAGGGGCCCCTCGTTGCTCTCTGGTTCAGCATCTGGATATGTCATGACCATCTTCGAAGAAAACAACAAGGAGATTATGATGTACTTGAAGGGAAAGGACTGGAATATGTATAAGGGCGTAAGCGTTACAGTTGACATGTATGATTCATCCTCATCTGCTACAAATGGTGGCTCTGGAGTCATGGGCGGAGGAGGAAATGGAGGAGGAGGAGGAGGAAATGGTAATAATATGACGGGAGCAAAGGTGACAGAACATCTAGTACAACTGATTGTCAAGAATGTGGCTGATGGCTATCGTCTTTCTCGTGCTTATCGGGCATACATGATTCGGTATGTAGAAGGTGAGTTTTTTTTTTGCCATTGGAACTTTGCTAAGCCTACAGCCTCTAGAACACGAGCACATGAGCTAATCAATGACTCTTCCTTGATTGTCCCTTAAAACCAGAACTGATGGAGGAGCATCTTGATGAGTCCTTGGAACTCATATCAGTGGAGTATGCAAGAGGCAGTGGTGGTGGAAGGCGTCTGGAAACCATCTCAATACCCATTCTCGTCACTGTGAAAGGTCGTGCTAACCCAGACTTGGCTTTGACTTTCATCATGGAAGTCCTTCAAGACTTCAGCGTTGATATTGAGCAGAAGTTCAAGTCCCTCTCAAGTGAAGACTTCAAGGATGTCAGCGTCTCACCCGTAGAGGATTCTGAGTTTGATGATGCCATGGAGGATGCTGAAGCCGAAGCTGCTGAGAAGGAAGCCGAGGAAAAGGAAAAAGAAAAGGAAGCCGAGGAAAAGGAAAAAGAAATGGAAAAGGAGAAAGAAAATGTGCCGATGAAAAAGAAGAATCATCCTGTGCAGCTAACCTGTGACAATGTCCCTGAAGGATATAAGCTATCTCCTGGTAACGAGGCCTCTTTTTTGCGTTTCTTGAAGGTGAGTATGCAGTTTTGAGTATGGTATGGAAATTTGCCACTTCACAGCCTGCGAAGCTGACATTGATAACATATCGGATGCTCTTTTCAAGGAAATGATGGAGGAGAACCTGGACAAGTCGTTGGATTTCAAAGGGATTGCCGTTGGTGGCAGAAGAAGACATCTCTCGTCATCAGCCCAGCAAATATCAAGACGACTAGCTGCGTTCACGTTACCACTCGACATTAGCGTAGAAGGACCTGCTTCTGAAGCTGACCTGGCATTGAGTTATATCATGGAGGTGCTTGAAGATAAGGAGGATGATATTGCAAACAAGCTGAAGGAACTGGATTATAATGCCTTCAAAGACTCTAGTGTGTCAATGGAAGCATCTGACCCCAATGGCAATGCTAACAGCAATGTACCTACTGGTTCTCGTCCAGCGGCAGAGGAACAAGTGGACTTGGAAACAACGGAACATCACGTTCTGTTAGATTTGGGAAATGTCCCTTCAGGATACAAAATCTCTCAGCAAAAGAAGTCGGCCCTGTTGCGTTTCATAAAGGAGCTAATGGACAAGAACCTGTTTGAATCATTCCGATTGGTCAGAGTTGCTGACGAGGCTATATATCGTGACCGGCGTCTTTTTTCATCATCACTAGAGCAAGGCTCAGGACGACGGCTAGATACTGTCTCACTGCCTCTCAGTATCAGTGTGGAAGGTCCGGCCGAGGATTCAGAGTGAGCACAGTTGAATCCACTTCTTTTTTATTTCGTGTTTTTGGTACAGCTGTCTCACATGTCTATTCTTTCAAAAATATACCTGCAGCTTGGCATTAAGTTATGTGATGGAAGTCCTTGAAGATCATAAAGAAGAGATTAGAAAGAAGCTGAAATCTCTGGATTTCAACGCATTCAAAGAAGTCAGTATCTCCACATCGACCTATGACCCTGCCTCGGTAAGTCTTTGGTTGAAACAAAAATGCTGCAAATTTTACAGTTGAATCATTTCTCCATTAACCTAAGACCCTGCTTCCAACACAAAGCTCTCCATGGAAAATATTGAGATGGAGGAGACGGAGCATCCAGTGAGCTTAGTTTTCAAGAACGTTGACTCAGGGTATCGTTTTTCGGCCAAGGATAGGTAAGACTCTTGTTCTAAATTCGACTGTATAATTCACTGCTTCGTTCCCTGCACTAACCTACGACGCGGCACCGATAGATCCTCTCTAATTAGATTTATAAGGGAGCTGCTAGAGAAAAACCTGAATGATTCATTCGAATTGAGAGGAGTTTCAGATGCAGCAGCCGAGCAGAACAATCGAGGGCTTCTGCGCTCTAGGAGGCTAGACGACCTGTCGTTGCCACTTTCTGTCCGAGTGAAAGGGCCCGCCGCAAAGTCCGAGTAAGAACAAATCAATTTATTCCTTTTTTCATCATTGTACATTCAGCGCAGCTTTCTCACCTGTCTGTTCTTTCAAACAATATATACCAACAGCTTTGCTCTTTCTTATGTAATGGATGTCCTTGATGAGAAAGAGCAAGAGATAATCAACTATCTCAAGGGTCTTGATTGGATGAGCTTTAAGGATGTGCGCATTAGTGCAGAGACATATGACCCTGCCTCTCTCAGGTTGGAAGAATCTGAACATCCGGTGCAGTTGATATTGGATCCTGTTGCTGATGGCTATCTTCTTTCATCTGGTGACCGGGTATCTCTAATTCGCTTCATCAAAGAGTTATTAGGGGACAACTTGGCTCGTCCATTTGAGGTGACCCAAGTTGCCTATGCTGGCAGTGATAACAACCCAGGCAGCAAGGACAACAGAGGCATGAATGATAACCCAAGAAGTGTTGATGGTTACAGGAATGGTGGTGGTAATGACAACCCAAATAGCCTTGCTAAAGTGCACAACAAGAATGGGCGAAACCTTATATCATCAACGCAATCGGAAAAAAGCCTTCTATCCTCGTTGCCCAAGCACTCGAGGCGATTAGATACTATCGGTCTACCCCTCCGCATTGCAGTGGAAGGTCCAGTATCCGATCGAACCTTTGCCCTTTCATACATTATGGATGTTCTCGAAGAGAAGGAACAAGAGATCGTCAACTTTCTCAAGACATTGGATAGGAATGCGTTTAGAGATGTTGGTGTTTCCCCAGAATCATATGCCGACTTCAACTCAATGAAGGAAGCCATAGCCGAAGCCTCCTTGGTAGAAATGCAAGAGACAGAGCATCCAGTGCAATTGGTCGTTGATAATGTCCCCGCCAGATATCAGTTATCTGGCGCCGATCATGCATCTGTTGGCAGCTTTGTAAACGATTTACTTGTGGACGATTTGGATAAGTCCTTGGACTTGATTGAAGTAGTTGCATATTCTGGCAACGAAAACAGAAGATTAACACCGTATAGCCGGCGCCGTCTGAAAGCTCTCTCTGTCCCTCTCCTGATTACTGTAAGAGGACCAGCTGATGATGAGTCGGCATCATCAAAAATTGCTGAAGCTATTCGCAAGAACATCCAAAAGATTGAGTTGTACTTGAAATCACTGGATGAAGCATTTGAGGTGAGTTCTCCTGGCACTACCATTTTATGTTTGCAATGACCCAACTAATATTATTGCTACACATCCTACAAACCAATATCTAGAACGCCTCTGTTTCGGTTGAAATGGCTGACCCAGAAAATCCATCAACAAGGGCTGTGAACAATGATGAAGATGAGACACCTGGCCCGCCGTGGTGGATCTGGTTAGTAGTTGGGATCGCGGTTCTGCTGTGCTGTATTTGTGTCTGCTGTGGGTGTGCGTTCAGGTACAAACAGATCCAGAATGACAAACGAAGAAGAGAGTGTGACGTTCTTCAGAAAGAAACCATTGTTGATGGTCCGGTTGTTGTTCAGAGACCAGTGCTATATCCACCCCAACCACCTCCTCAAACGTTGGTTCCTTATGAACAAAGACTTGTTCCTGCGCCAGTGCCCAACACAACTGCAATGGTGCCTTACACTCCTGGTCAGGCTGCTAATCAACCTGAACGATTGGCAATCATGCCCCCGTCTGGCCCTGCTGCTAATCAGCCTCAAAGATTCGCAATTATGCCCGGTCAGCCTATGCATCCACAGCAGAGTGAAAGACTTGCGCTAATGTCTGTAGAGTCTGATTCTATGGAGAGTGAAAGTTTCGCCACCTCCGTCGCTACTTCTGTCGTGAGAGGTCACATGGCTTTTGGCGCGGACCCCCCAGACGATGCCACGGAATCACAATCTCAAAAACCTCTGCAAATATGTGCAGATCCAAGCATGTATTGTGTAGAAACAGTGTATTCAAACTCAGTGGTTACAGACAATGAAGTGCAATCATATATCACCCAAACCCGCTCGCATCATACACGAAAGAAGCGGAGAGGGAGCCGTCGCAAGAGTGATGCTTCAACTGCCGCCCGTTCGCATGCAACAAGAGAGCCAATAATGGTGGGTCGCAAGGGTGATGCTTCAACTGCTGCCCGTTCGTATGCAACAAGAGAGCCAAGAATGGTGGCACAGTACGCTAAGGATGACGCAGCATTATCACATGCTGCCAAGTCCCGGTCGCATTCTCGGCAGAAGCGAAGAGGAAGCCGTCGCAACAGCGATGCTGCATCTGTTGCCCAATCCTATGCAACCAGATATATGGATGATGCATCATCATATGCTGACCAGTCCCAGGCCTACCCTGCTGGTCAAATGGTCATGATGGATGATGCTTCAGTTGCTACTCATTCCGTTGCCTATGACCCAAACGGACTTTATTATTACGACGACGAATCATCCTATGCCACCCGTCCTGCTGGTATAGGAACAGATGCTTCGGTAGCGCCATCGATTGCTTCGTTGGGGCCAGGTTATATGGTGGCAGCTGATGATGCATCCACCGTTTATTCGGCTGTACCCCCTACCAGAGAGATGAGCTATCGTCAGTCCGGTGGGGTTAATAGTGATGACGATGAGGGTGCCGGTCTTTACTACACTCATTCATTGCAATTTACCTAGTTGATGATAGCAAGTGGCAATTTGTACAGTGTTGATTGTCCAGTCTTACTAGAAGTTGTTTTTAGGCCAATCAAATAGGCGGTGTAGAGAATCATGCTTTCGCGATCAATTATATTTGGGGTGTCAAGACCAAAAATCATTTGCAACAACTTCTACAGTTAGTTTGGATATTTGCCTGATATTTGTAAACTAAGCAATTATTTGTATTCAACTGGAGAGTTTTCCCTCCGATCTATCCCCATGAGTACGCTGCCCCCCGCTGATACATGAATGACGGCGCCACATATCGGTGAGTCTTACCAGCGAAGCTTACATCATCAATTGCCTTCATTTGAGAAGGCGACAAACTCAATTGTAGATTCTCGTGCATCAATGCAGTTGCCTCCTCCATGTGACTCTGGGAGGAACATTTTGTGACTACAGGTACACCGTGATGTAAATTCCAACAAATCAGTACTTGCGATGGTGACATGTTGCTCTCTTGAGCTACCTGAACAATGATGTCATCCTTTAATATGCGCCCATTACCATGTCCGAGTGGTGTGTGTGCCTGGACAATAATGCCTTGATGATCGCAGTACATGCACAACTCGTGTTGGGGCAGCATTGGATGTCGTTCTACTTGATTCACCGCTGGTTTGATCTCACAGAACGAGAGGAGTTTTTGCAGCACATTCATGTTGAAGTTGGACACACCTAAATGATGACACAAACCCTCCTTCTTGAATGCCTCCATCTCTTTCCAGATAGAAGAAAGTGTGTCATCAGCACATGGCCAGTGAAGAAGAATTATATCAACTTGTGACCGTTGGAGTAAAGCAAGACTTTGCACCACTTCTCCGCGTGCTTGCTCAGGGCTCAATGCACGTTTTGGAACTTTTGTCGTGACTTGGATATCATCAGTGCCTTTCAGTCCAACTCCAACGCCAGCTTCATTGTTGTATGTGGGCGCTGTATCAACAGAGCCAAACCCCATTTGCAATGCCTGGGATACGATGGTAGACGCTGCTTGTTTGCTCATGTTCATCGTTCCGAGAGTAATCATGGGAATTTCATTCGCGCCTCCATTGTACAAGTGTATTGTCTTGGGCAATTGCAACGTACAACTGTCTTTTCTACCCACGCGTTGATAAGCACCCCACATCTTCCCTTCCATTTGTCGCGAATAACTTATAAGTGCAAATCCTTCCTCATAGACTGGCGGTGCTAATCTTGACAGTGATGCCACTGCTATCCGAGCTCCGTTGACACCCTCTACCTTTCCTGGGTGATTCACACGATGCTTCACTCGATCTTCAACTTCTTCCTTTGACGCAATAATCACCAATCCATGTACTGGTACCTGACACTGTTTTCCCAATTTGAGGAAGTGGCTCCTTTGTTCTGCATCCAAATGCATTCGATCTATCACTACGCTCTTTCCTTTTCGGATTGCTTCTCTTGCAGCTTCCTCAACTGCCTGACGTGTACCTGGCATGCCATTTCTGATTGAGTCTTGACTAAATTGACACCAATTACCACTCCTATTATCAACAAGAAATTGGCTGAAAGTACTCTTGCCTGATCCTTGCACGCCCACAAGTATCAACAGAATTGGACCGCTTAAATACCCTCCCAACAGAGCAGCATGTGTACAAATCGCTTCCTTTGGAATTGATGGCGGGGGCGGTGCTTCAATCGAAGCCGTTGCCCGACGACGTTCCACGTTGCTGGGGCCAAAGTATTCTCCAGGCGTGTGAAATTTCATCTCTGTACATCTCATTTTCCCAATATTTACCGCAAATAGCTTGTCTGTTCCACTTTGCTGATGCTGTTGACGTTGCAAATCGGCCGCGTCGTCACCTTTGCCGTCGGCATCACCCACGTAAAACGATAAATCGGGACGCACTTGTTTACCGCAGTTGCAGTATTCTTCCATAATGTTCCACATGCCTGGATCACCCTTGTGATATCCTCCATTTTTCTTGGTTGAACACACTGCATACAGTGGCCGGTCCACCATTTTGGCGATCCAATCAATGATGCCTTTTACTGTACCAGCCTTCTTCCCGTAAAATGCATTCTTGATACCGCCCTGGTTCGAAAATATTACTAGTTTATAGCCGTCATCGTGCAGCTGACGCAGTTTATCAACCACCACAGAGCTCCAAAGCTCGTAATGCTCGGGCTGGCTCGGCCATCCGGAGCATCTCCAATTGGCGAGAGTTTGATCCAAATCAAATCCTGCCACCTTGTCCTTTGGGGAGCAAGAGCCAACAGCTCTAACCAGTACACATTGTTTTTGCACGGACCAATCAACGTTTGCACGAGTACGAACTGCCTTTCCTATCATTGGATCTGTGTTGTTCGAGTTGGTGATTTCTGACTTTGGTTTATCTTGCAGTGATGCCTTTTGTTGTGGAGGGTTTGAATGACTGTAATTATGTTCCACTGACTTCAGCGAATCGGTTAACTTGCCAATAGAATGTGAGCTCCTGTTTGCTGCATGTTGTTCCACCTCTTCTGTACTCCCAGCTTTTTGCTTTGGATTATTGTTTGGTTTGGATAACTGCTGTGGTGGTTGTGATATGGCTGTAGCAAATGTATGATCATGTTTGTCCCCTAACGGAGAAGAGCTAGCTTTCAATGATGTTGATTGCGTTTGGCCCAGCTGTTTTGGCGTGTGCACAGATTCTATACTCGTTGCATTCTTTTTTGCGTTGTGCATTGTTGATGGATCTGGCTTCATAATATTATCACTGCTGTTTTGAAGAGACCTTTTTCTTTTGGCATCAGCTTTCGTTTTATTGTTGACTTTGGGAGTGCAGTCAAAAGCATAACATTCCTGCCTGTCCTTTGCAACTTTCTTCAATGGCATTGCTTCAATAATATTTGAATCCATCTTTCTCTTTTCATCCGCCTTTCTGGCAGTGATTTTTCTCTCGTCTAACTCGTTATTTGAATCACTGTCACTGCTCCACACGTGACTGCGCTTCAGAGTCAGAGTCTTTTTGTTGCTACTGCTGCTGCTGTGATTGTTATTATTTGCTACTTTCCTCATTTTGTTTCGTTCTGCCAACCGTCTGGACATTTCTGCCAAATCGATTTCGCTGCTTGAATCAGAATCACCTGCGTTCATTTTGGTTATTCTACTTCTCGATGATGGTTTCTTTTCATTTCCTTGGCATCCCTGAGCTTTTGCATCTTCACGCGGATGTTTCGTCCATGATGACGCGTGTGCTGCAGATGATGTTTTGCTTGCTTCCATGCTAGCAGATGTGCTGGCAACAACCACATCTGATGGCGGCGGCGGTGATGGCGGAGGCGACGGCGACGAAGGCGGCGACGACTCTTCCGATGACGCCAAAAGATCGTGGCTACTGGAAGAGCAAGACGCATCATCAGACGACCGGCGTCGTCGTCGACGTCGACGTGCAGCCTCTCGACGCTCGCGCTTCTGCCGAAGCTCCTCTCGTCGGCGTCGAGCCTCGTCTCGGATGCGCCGCTGCATGGATTCCAGATCCTCTAGTTCATCGTCAAGCATGATATTATCCAATTGATTGAAGGCCATGCGCAGAGGGGGTGATCCCGCATTGAGCTGACGGAAGAGGAGGGGGAGAGCGGGATAGTATGGTTGTATGGTAAAAGCAAAAGTGAAAAGTTGGCCGCCGCTGCCAAAACGCGGGGATTGCATTTATAGATGCAGGTGAACCCTTTCTTTACCTGGGAAGATGCGCGTTCAGACGTATTTAAATGGAACAGAAAGTATGTACTTTTTACTTATGGTGAAAACTAA